>JAQGAK010000852.1:0-49936 GCA_034696945.1 Lipothrix lubbocki | reverse complement strand
TATCAATTTTTGTATCAATTTTTGTATCAATGTTTGTATCAATTTTTGTATCAATTTTTGTATCAATTTTTGTATCAGTTTGTTTATCAATTCTGAACTTAAATCCAATCTCTTTCTCTCACGTTGTGAATCCTTTCTACCAGAAAATCTCGAGGAAAAAATCCATAAGCACATGGTGTCTCTATAATTTTCTAAAGGGATGAATAATAATTTGCAAGGATTAAATTAGATATGTAAAACTATTCCGCTCTAATTGGTGATATTGATTGTCAGGGAAGGTTTTTGTCACTCCATTTAATTATGTCCTAATTCCTTTTCTTCCATTCCTCCTTCCTTCCCTAAAATATATGCACACTCACGTATTTACAGAGGATTTTTTGCACTTGTCTATTAGCAAGTGCTTTACATTTAGATATTTCTTGTTGTAATGTTACAACGTGGCGGCGGCAATTAGAAAACTTGGGCATTTAAAAATATTTGACGCGGATGGAAGATTATCCATTGCTCCTTCAAGTGCTCCTACTATTAGCGCGATCTTTATTGTAAAAGTTTTTAAAAATATAATTTAACAATAAATCATTATGAATTTTATTTAAAATAAAATATAAAATCGAGAATCGAACATTGAAAATTAGTATAATGATAATTCATAAAAATGCACAATAAATTCATAAATTAGACTAATTTTAATCGGCAATTAATTTTATGAATACCAATTTTCTTAACAAATCTTTAATCAATTTAATTTTTCTTGTGTCATTGCAGGGAGTAACACTGAAAGTTTGTGAGGATCGGCCACATGGAATCCAAATCAGTATTCCAGGTAAGCTTTTCTCCAGATTTTTTCTTCCGTCACGGTTCTTCGGCATGGTTAGAAATTAATCTCAATTTATTATTTTTATTATTCATTCACTACATCATAAAATAAAGGCATCAAGCAGATTACTGCGCAGAATCTGTGCTAAAAAATGTGGCCCATCCGCGGTTTTTGTCGGTTTCTAAAAATGTTTGGAGGAACGGACAACGTTTTTTCCCAATATTTAAAGATTTCCTCGTATTTTCTATAGATTTTATGCCCGATTTTTGCGGGTTTTTTGAATATTCCCGAGTTTTTCTTTGGTTTTTTAAATTTGCTTACATTTTTGCGGGTTTTTTGAATTTTCTTGAGTTTTTCCTTGGTTTTTTAAATTTTCTTGAATTTTTCCTTGGTTTTTAAATTTGCTTAAATTTTTGCGGGTTTTTTGAATTTTCCTGAGCTTTTCCTTGGTTTTTTAATTTGCTTAAAGTTTTGCGGGTTTTTTTGAATTTTCTTGAGGTTTTCCTTGGTTTTTTGAATTTTCTTAAATTTTTGCGGGTTTTTTGAGTTTAAAAAAGTAATATTGTAATTTTCTCAAAATTTCCATAATTTGTTTATAAAAATTGGACATAATTTAACGCATTTCGGAATTTTTTTAATTTTCCCGCATTTTTGTCAATTCGCTGTCCAGACAGGCTTGGTTGGTGCTGGTTAAGGAGCTGCCCATGTTTAATAATTCCATTTGATTTCCGTGTTCAAGTTAAGGGAATTCATGTATAATTCCGTTGTGACTTCCCCGAATTTCTTTGTTCACTGTAGTAATAATAATACCTGTTATGTTGGAAATATTCCAAAAGTGGTTTTCTGGAATTTGTTGTCATATACTAAAATTCCATATCGAAAAAAATTAATATACCTAAAAAAAATCTGGAGTAAAATATGAGATTTTAATTTTTAATTAAATTCTTTGTACAGGGATTTATTTTTAACGTTAAGGGCTACGTTATACAATAATATTGTATTTATGTATGGAAGTAATAATTATTACTTAAAGCTCATCAGATTTGAGTTCTAAGCTCTGAGGATCTGGAGGATGAAATGATGAGTATTATTAGTTGATGGGAATTATTGGGGCAAACTGAGAATTTCATGTTTAATGGTGCGGAAAAAGATTTTATATGTACTCAAAAAGCTAAAGATTTGATGAATTTTGGACGGGGAATGCGGGGATCAGTGGGTAGCGTGACAATTGGTTGAGTCAGGAGATAAAAATGTTTGGGAGACTCTCTCTCTCTGTTATTATTATTGTGTGTGCGTGCATCTTTATTTACTCATCGTTTTAATAATATTTATTTATTCCTTCGCTCTCTCGTCGTCGTCGTTGTCGTCTCTTTTGCCTTTTCTGTTTGTTTTAACTTAACTTCACTATGGTTTATTTCAAGTTTTTCATTTAATTCCGTGTCATCATCATCTGTTCGGGAAATCATAAAATAATCAGAGATTTTTCCTTCCCGAATGCAAGGATAGTAGAATTGTAATAAGGTTGTCTTGATCAGCGGCGTTGCGATCGACACATACGATGACGTCATTTAAGTATAGCACCACCAAACATTTCAGCTTATAATTAGCTTTGTATTATATATATAAAAAAATGAATAAAATGTCATCAAAATTTTGAATTTTCTCTCCAAAACCGGGTCAACATTTGGAATTTTCTCTCCAAAACCGGGTCAAAATTTTGAAAATGATAAATTTGGTCCAAAATCTGTTCTTACAATTTAAGGACCTTTGGATTGACGTATTTGGGGGTCCTTCTACATCCACAATTAAGCATTTTGGAAAAACGTTGGTTTTTTTTATAGGAGAAGGTAGAAAATAATAAACGTAATCTCTCTTTGCCCCAAAACTTCCTGATTCCCTTCCATATTTCCAATTTTTTGTAATTTTAATTTTGTTTACTCTGATCCTGTGTAGCTGGGCATCTAAAAGGTATAGGTAGGTTGTATATGGGTATAGTTGATGTTTTTTTCAATATTAAATATAATTTTTAATCAACTATATACGAATCAACTGCGTAGTTTGGACGTAATCATATGTGAAATCATGGCTAAATATGATTTCCGCGCGCTTTCTTCTACTTGGGTGACGTTATATTATCCTTCAGTCATACTTTCATATCTACCGACCCAGACAACCGTATAGTATTATACTATCCTTGCTCGTACTATGTTGTAAGTGGAATTTCAGATTTCCAGCAAATCTTTTTACTCGGAAGTGAAGGGTTGTAATATTGCTTTTATTTAGAGATGTAGTAGGCTACATCTTCATCTCAATCTTCCACTTCTTCTTCCTCTTCCCGCTCGCACCGAGCTGACCTAATTAGATTCCCGAGGAGAGCGCGTTTTAATTTAGATTGTCAATTTGTATTTGACGTAATTGTTTTTCCAGTTCTGTGCTGCTGCGATTTAAATTTTATTCTATTCCTTTTATTTTTAACTGTGTAATTTAATTTGCTCATTTTAATTAATTTTTTTGATGTAGAATTTTAGTTTTTAAATTTATTTTGTTCATTTAGTTTTTAATTTTTTCGATACTGTAGAATTTCATTGTATGTGTAATTTTTGTTTGTATTTTGTTTGTATTTTTGTCTCGATACATTTTTTTCTATTTCAAAAACCGAATTTTGATTCTCCTTCCTTAAAAAATCACTGACTGGAACAAAAACACAAAGTAAATACACGTCAATAAGTGCGACTCTACGACTGGGAAAAGTTTTTTGGTAGATTTTTGTAAAAGTTTCGAGGAAAGAAGAACAAGAGGAAGAACATAGGGCATAAGTGTCTATTGTCCATATAAGATTCAACAGCAGAATTTCTCTGTTTGCCTTTATTATCATCCACAGTCCACACTCACAGCAGCGTGTTGGATCCGATGGTCAATGTCAAAATGTGGAAATAAAAGGGCAAAATAGGGGGAAAGTATCAATTTGGTTTTTGTATGTACGTACATACGTGTATTTACACTGTGTATGTATATTGCACACAAGAAGAAGAAGAAGAAGACGACGAAGAAGAAAGCCTAACAAAATAGATGACGAAAGTTTGTGGGATTTATTCTCATTTGGAAAGATACAGAGAGACATAGGGAGAAAGAATAAATATAGGTATATATAAAGGGAAGGAAAAATAGGGGGAAAAGGAGAAAAAGTCATGGCGAGAGATAGCGACAAAAGTTTTGTCATCCGCCGCGACGCACCCCTGGGCTATAATACTAAACTATCCGTAATACTGTGTATAGGATTCTGGGGATTTGTCATCAAGTCTAATATTTGACATATGTTTATATATGGGATGCACATATATATTTTCCCCCACGTACGTATATATTTTGTATACGTGTAGTAGTTATTTCCGATGTAAAAAGGAATCCCACAGCGGAATCGGTTGTCCAAGTTGAGCGCACTTAGTGAAGCAGATAATGTGACTCTTAATTGCTCCTGTTTCACTTTGTCTGGTCCGAGACCTCTTTGATCTCCCAATTCTATTTTTTCTCCTCCTTTTTTTCGGCCTCACTCTCCATCTCTTTTTCTAACTCCGTGTCCTCTCTTCAAAGATTCTTCCGCAGGATTTTCCGGGGTTACACAACCCTTCATCATTGAATCTTCTTCTTGTTTGTCGTTTTCATCCCTCATCGTTCGTGTCGGGATGCGACATGTGCTTTGTTTGTTTTTAGTGTTTAGAACGTCATTGCTAAATGTTGCGAAAATTCGTGCTAAGAGCTGCGATAATTCTAGCTAAACGCTGCAAAATTCCGTGCTAAAAGCTGCGAAATTTATTTAAAAAGCAGTGAATATCCTGCGAAATGGCTGCGATAATCCTCGCTACACGCTGCAAAATTCCGTGCTAAAAGCTGCGAATTTAAAAAAAGCGGTGAAGTTCCTGCTAAATAGCCGCGATAAATCCTTGATTAAAGCTGCGAAATTCCGCGCTAAAAGCAGCATATTTCTTGCTACATATTGGTTTGAGACTTACTTTACTTCAATATTGGCGATATTCCATTAAAAGTCAATTAAGTCCAAAAAATAAATTAATAATTATGCTTTAGCCGTCTAAATGCGACTTTTATCTACCTACCCACGATATAAGGCGGTGGTGCTAAAACCCAGAAAATTTTTAAATTCTGTACAAAATTCAGTTCCCATGGTGACGTGTGTCTATAAATATGAATAACGTAGGTAATATAAAACGGAAAGCCGAATATTTTCGTTGTTTTAAGGAAAGTGTATTGTATGGGGTTATACTCATATGTAATTTATTTTGCAGCTAATAAATAATGAATATATATGTACGTACATATACAATGCAAAGACAAAATAAAAATCCAAGAGTGCCCTACTAGGATTGGGTATCTTCCGCTGGAGTCCATGCCACAAATAATAGAATAATCTCAATATTTATATTACAATTACATACAGAATCTGCACTCTCAAGTGTAAAAAATAATGTATCGCTGGCTCCACTTTGCTATACTACTTTTCGATTCGGGTGGATTTAATAATTGGGGCGTATTTTGAGAGCTGTTCTATTTACATTAATTAGTCGGAGGCTATAGCCGCATATCTCGCCGTTCCTATAAATATATAACAAAATCAAATCATCCTGTTTAATTTAACACTGGAATGACCTCATTAGTTGGATTTTTCAATAATCCCCCTGTTCTTTCATCTCTTGAAACTTCCGATGAACTTTATATATCTTTGATCCGATCTCTTCCCGGTTGGTATGGGGGGGGGGGGAATTCTGCACATCCTTTAACATGTAAAATCCCATTGGGAGCTTCCGTTTAGAAATATTTACTAGAGATCTTACGTTTGTTCAGAATTATTATTATTAGAAATCTTCCGTTGATTCAGAATTATTAGTAATCTTCCACTTGTTCAGAATTAGAATTAGAAATCCTCCATTTATTCAGAATTAGAAATCTTCCGTTTACTCAGAATTAGTAATCTTCCGTTTGTTCAGAATTAGAAATTCTGCGTTGATTCAGAATTAAATCTTGCGTGTTTGTTCAGAATTTGTTGGAGATCTTGCGCTTGTTCAGAATTATTATTATAAATCTCCCGTTTATTCAGAATTATTATCTGTTGCGAATAAAAAATCCAATTTTTCTCCAGTCGTCAGCTTTCAACTTCCCACGTCTCGTCGTACAACAGGTATGACAGCTAATTAAAAGATCCAGGGCGGGATCTTCTTTTTGAGCTTTCGGTAATTCCGTCTATATGATTCTGTAATGAGAAAAATATTTAAAAAGATTCTTTCTGTATAAAATATATTCTGTAGATAAGGAAATTATAGAATTCCGCCTAAAATACTTAAATTTGGTAAGAAAAACAGGAATGGAAAAATGTTGATCCCTACTATAGGAATTTTATACTTTTCTCAATGAATTTCTTTTTAAAAAAAGAAGGGATTATTGAAAAAAAGAATTCATTGAATTTCCTCGCGCTGCTATAAGGAAACCTAATAAATTTCATATATTTCATTAAAATAGAGAGATAAAGTGTAATAAAAAATATATAGAAAATGGATTTAATGAAATTTACATAAGGAAATTAAGCTACTGGCCCAAAAATCCGAATCAAAGAGCCTTTAAATTGGGGAAAGAATGGAAATCAAGCCTTTTTTGTACATTTGATTCTAAAAAAAATATTTCTCTCCATATGGGATGGATTTATAAAAAGGGATTGAAATTGGAGCAAAAAATGTGAGAATAGAGATGTAAAAATATGAAAATTCCGGATCTCATATTCTCTTAAATTCTCTGCTGGAGCTGTCTGTGGTGGAATTTAATATTTAAAAAAAAGGATGAAAAAAGTTGTGTTCTCAATGGAAAATTCACCTTTTGAAGTAGAATAATTTGGTACTTGAATAGTTTAATTATTACACTATACTCCTATTTTCCCCGAGCACATTCAGGATGAGATCAAAAGGTTCTAATGATCCCTTTTTGATATTAATCAGAGGGGAAAATGGAGTGGATACACATATGATCTTCATCTTTTTTTTTTCTTCTTTTTTTTCTTCTTCTTCTTCATCTTCCTCTTCGTTTTGTGTGCGGGGAAATCGAACCGGATTCTTTTACATTTTTTTTTAGACTTTATAGATCCTTTTGGAAAAATCCTATGATGATATAGCTATGTTTCATTATTTGCTTCTCAATAAAAATATGTAAAAAGAAAATCCCTCTGTAGGAGTTTCCCCGTAAATTCCGGATTGCGGTCCTATTCTCCGTTTGATTTTTGATTCTTCTTTTCTATACATCCGATCCTGGCAACAGTCTTGGTTTCCTTTATAATTCCCTGAATCAAATCCTTTTTAGGACAGTTTTTCTCCAATAATAGACTTACTTATTTTGCAGGGATCCGAATTTATTCAAAGTTTTTCATTTTCAACAACGGATTATCTTATAGTTCCACAATTCCGCAGCACTTTCCACCTGCGAAAAAATAAATTATTATATACTTTTATGTAAACGATTCGGGGAAAGTTGGAAATTATTCCGGATTTTCGGAAATCTGGAAATCTTACCGGAAATTAGCTATTTTACTCGATTTTACTATACTTTGCCTTTAACAAATGATGAATGATTTTATTCATAATTTCATAAAATTATTTAAGATTAAAGATTTTATTTTGAATTTTTTTAAATATAGAATTTTCTAAATACGTATTAAGTTTTCCCGCTCAATGTAAAAAAATATTTGAATCGTTTCACGTGACGGGGACAATGGCGGGGTTATGATTTTTTAAATGAAATAATCCCGTTTAAAATTAAAAGTTAATTATTTTAAATAATTAACAATTCATAATAAATTCGATCAAATTAAATAAATTCTACCAAAATCAATAATAAATTCGATCAAATTAAATAAATTCTATCAAATTCAAAATTATTACTAAAAATCAAATTTTCGCATTCATTTTACATACAAATTTAATTTTAGTATTTGTTTTGAAGGGGAGAAATCGAATGTAATTATTATTATTTATTCTTTTGTAATAATAAATTGTATCTGCCAAAAATAAGTGATTGTGAAAAATTGTTGGTAAAGTAACAAAATCCAAAATTTCGGTGTAATATTTTTTAGCACATCCATACAATTATTTGTCATGTTTGGAGGAGGTTTCAATCAGTATCTAAACTGAAAGCAAGGCCTTTCAAACAGATGTGCGGAGGCTAATGGGCTGTCAAATCAAAGGAAAATAATGTAAATCGTTGCGAGGATGGGATGCGTGACTGCCTCGTTTAATAGCATTGCCAAAACAAAACGAAAGGAAAAAGACACTGCAAACTTAATATGGTTTAACGTATTGAAATATACGACCTATAATTTAGCATGGTGAAGATATCCGTATGCTTTAGCATTGAAAATACGGATATTACGTAACTTGGTATGATTTACCGTTGCGAAGAAACCTACATATGTACTTCAACATTGTAAAGGAACTTGTGTATACTTTAACATTGTGAAGAAACTTGTGTATACTTTAACATTGTCAAGAAACTTGTATACTTTAACATTGTAAAACGGTGAGGGAAGGGAAGACAATTGATGGAGAAAAATGCCGGAGCTATGTAGACAACCGCAGGTTGTTGCTCCTGCGAGGAGAGGGAATAATACAAGGAGAAAGTGTGTATTTGACTATATAATAGATCCTTATTTTTGTATTATATACATATGTAGTTGTACATATAGAAGATACAAAGCTGTATGAATAAGAAAGAAATACTGATGTTTGGATGATGAGGGAAAATGGCTTTATGGGTCACATTGTTGTATGGGAAAGCAGGACAGTTATAAATTCATGAAGTGGAAATACATGGCTGAGGGAGGAGGCCTGTGGATGTCATAAAGACCCGGGAGTATCAAAAGTTTTGGCGTGGAGCGCTGCCCGGCCGCCTGCTATATACCTTCTATATACCCGCTTTTCCTTTCCTCGCTCTCTCTCTCTCTCTCTCGGCTCGGCTCGGCTCTTGTGTGTAGCCACCGAGACGGTTATGACGACGAGCAGGGAAATGCAAATGTACGCTGATATATTCTCCTTCACACGGGAACAAAGTGCATAAATGTATGTGTACAATTCCAATGTGTTGCACAGTGGGTTACGAGGGGCCGATCACATTCTGCGGGATTCAAAACAAAATTTCTTTTTACTACTTACCCTAACCACATTTTCTCATACAAAATCATATTCCCTTATTCAAAATCAATTGTTTTCTTGCAAATTCACATTTTGGTAAATTTGTATGGAAAATTGTTTAAACATTTGTACTTAAAACTTGAGCAAAAGTTGTAGAAAATTTGTTGCTAAAATTTGTACTAAAATTTGTTGCAAAAATAGTTGCAAAATTTCGTGCAAAAATTATGTACATGTAAAAACATGGTCAAATCAAAGATAAGTAACAAAATGGTCAAAAAATTTGTAAAAATATTATCACAAAATGTGTACACGAAATTGTTGCGAGATTCGTCCTAAAAATTGTCACCAGATTTACATGAAACGCTTAGGAAGAATGGTTGCGAAATTCGCTGGAGAAATTGTTGCGACATGTGTGAATGCCCCTTTGGAGATACAAGTGTGTGTGTGTAGATTTGACTATTGCGATACACTTCGGGTCTCGCACTCCGGTGCTTAAACTGAGGCTGTAGTTGGTACCTCCCACGAGGGAAAGTGGCAGGTGGCAAAGAACCCGGGGACGATTTTCGGCACGTGGCATTTTTCGCTAGATACACATACACACACACACCTTTCCCGATCTTCCTACAACAACAAGAGTAGAAGTATTATACAAGTATAAAAGATACAAGAAAAGTACATACAGCATATGAACCCGTTTAATAATACACTTATATACTTATAAATGGGTCCGCGGACATAGCTCAAAAGCTCTGCGAGGATATTTGACAGGAGTCTAGCATATGTGTAGAAGTGTAAAAAGGGGAAGGAACATGTATAAGGAAACAACTGTTTGGAGAGCGTGAGTTTTGTTTGGGAAGACCCGGGAGCATCTGACCAAACACGTTGTCGAACATCCCGTCTCCTTTATATTATTTTCCTTGTTCACACCCGCACCTCTGAGCTGTCTCTCTCTCTCTCTTTGTCTGATGGGATTTTTCCTATATGTTATTATGGCTATATAAGAGTATAATACTATTAATATATATAGAATTTATACTTGATGTACAATAAGCTTTGGTACATTGTTACTTACTTATAAGTATAGAGACATTGTGTAAGTCCATTAGTATTCCCCGTATATTGGGATTGTTTCGTATATTTACTCAACCTGTCAAATTTCCCCTGTAGTATTTGACTTGGTTCCGGTTCACTTGAGTGTAAAGAGTTGAGACTTATTGAGTGAGATTCAGGCTAGGCCTATTTGTATTGTCAGGAGTGCATAAAAGCGGGGCTTTCGGTGATCAAATCAAATTGCTTTCCTTGCGTGTACTCATAGCCACAACAATAGATGCGAGGCCTCCTCGCCGCCCGCTCCCGTTTTCTCCCGTTATCCCGCTCCTCTTCTTCTTGTTCCACATTCCTCCAGGTCTGACACACGGACGTACAATAGTTTTACATATAATTTGGCCATTTCGGTCTCCCTTTTGCTTTCCTTTCCTTTGCTTATCCCTCTTATTATTATTATTTCTATATGTATTGCTATAGGCTGCTCCTGCTCATCTACACTCTTTTCTTTAGATTCACAAGCCTTATGAATTTTAGTTCGGTTCGGCGGACACAATTTGTTGCACGGACTGTATAAATATATATAAAATATAAATAGAGTAACTTCCAGGTTATTGATGGACGTTTGTTTTGTTTGCTCAGAATTTTGGGGAGGTTCCGGTGTGTTGAGGGCGGTGGGCGGGTTTTGAGTTTTTCCTATTTTTTCCGCTCACTCATCATCATCATTATGTATGATTGTATGTTCCATCATTATAATATGTTATTTTCCATGGCTGCATGGGTTTTGAATTTATGTTGGATTTGATGGAGTTTTAGTCAATTCCGGGACTATTTACATACCTGGTTTTGAAATTATTTCTGGTGGGTTTGATCGATTTTTGAATAAAGTCTGTTGGCTTGCTCCATTTTGTAATGATTAAATCTTGCATTTTTTAACTAATTTGGTTTGATTTGCTTGATTTTTATTACCGTTAGATTTTGCTGGATTTTCATATAATTTCCGTTGAATTTGCTCGATTTTCAAATAATTTCCGTTGGATTTGCTCGATTTTCAATAAATTCCTGTGGTTAACCATTTTTTTTAAATTATTGGAATATTCCCGTGGATTTTTCTTGATTTTACAATAAATTCCGTTGGATTAGCTAGATTTTTAATAAATTCTGATGGATTTGCTAGATTTGTAATGATTTTATTTGGATTTGCTAGATTTTTAATAAATTTTGTTGGATTTGCTAGGTTTTTAAAGAATTTGTTTGGATTTGTTACTTTTGTAAAACAAATCATCATTTAAAAAGTTTGTTCCGAAATAAATTCCAGTATATTTTAGGTAATTTCTTAATAATTCTGTTCAATTTTCTAGAGTGTTCAGTGTTCCGTAAAGGGATTTCTTGACAATCATTTTTAAAATTCGGGGTCGCTAGCAAGTTCGAAGTTTGGACTCTGTACGGAATTGGATTCTTCAATATAAAAATTTTGTAATATTGGTCCATCCAATATTAAAAAGTTTGGTTATTGTTGGAATTTTGAAAAACTATGGGAACTCGTCTTGATGTTCATCTTGAGTTGAGAGGGTTTGATATATTTTTGGAATTGCTTGGAGAATGTGTGAAGAGAGTGTTGAGGACATATGGGGACATATGAGAGGAATAAGGGTTTGCATGAGTTTATTTGGTTCATTCCAAACTGACATGTTGGCTGGTGAACAACAAAAGATTTTGGAAGAAAACCGTGTACAGGCTGATAAATGGACAGTGAATGGAGGAGGAAAGAGGATTTTAATCCAACAAAACTTTTCCATTTACTTCCAGGGCCTTGTTGTTTCCTTTTGGTATAGAGCAGCATTGTGTCTCCACACATTGAGGATATGTATATGTGTGTGTTGTGTGCAAGGGAAGAGCTTTTACATAATGCCCGAACCGAAAACTCCATCCCTTCCTTCCTATTTCTCCTCTTTTCTTCAGTTAAATTTAATGAGATAACAACGGCCAAGCTCATAGATTCCGATTTCACAAAACTCGTCAAGTCTCTGAGGACTTGGCAGATTCTCCGAGAGGACAGCTCTCTGCATTTTACAAATTATCTCTATAGCAGCCAGATGAGGAGGGATACAATGGCAGTATATAGTGTTGCACACAACAACTCCATCGTCGTTTTCTTCTCCGACAGATCCGATTCTCTGAACATTTCCAATATTAGTCAAGCCCAAAACTACTGCTTTATTGTTAATCACCTTCTTAAGTTTGAGATCGGGGGGTTTTCAGGCTGGACGGAGATGATCGAGCTTCCATTCCAACTTGCCGATTCTTCCATTTACTCTAGACAGATTTTTTAATCATACTAATTTTATTTTATAGTACTTTTTAAATAAATTAGTTATACATAAATAATATTAATTATGCAAGATCAAGGAATTGCTTATTGATCACATCACCACATTCTGGATACATTTAAAAGTTCTTGAAGAGTATCCTGGATACTCGTTAAGTATGTCCTCGATACTTAATACTTGTTAACTATGTTCTGGATACTTCATAAGTACGTCCTGGATACTTCATAAGTACGTCCTGGATACTTCTTAAGTATGTTCTGGATACTTGTTAACTATGTTCTGGGTACTTCGATACTTGTTAACTATGTTCTGGATACTTGTTAAACATCCTTTTTACTTATTAAGTATGTCCTGGATACTTCTTAAGTATGTCCTGGATATTCTTGAACTATAATAATTCTATTCTGAATACTTTTTAAGTTCCTGGCGAGGTTCTGGATACTCCTTTAAGTATATTCAGGATATTATTAAGTATGTTTTGGAAATTCTCAAGTATTTTCTGGCTACTCCGAAAGTATTTTCTTATAGTCGGGAACTATCTCCGGCTTTTCTGGCGATTTTCGACAAACTTTCCCAACTCTCCCTAGTAATTTCTTGGCACGGAGAATTAAAGTTTGACATATAATCAAGGACGTTCGTTGGAGGAGTGTCATCTCCGCAAAAGGGCCATTTGAGTATTAAGGCGTTGGAAGCCAAAAAATTTAATCTGTAAAGAATAAAATTGTTTTAAATATAGTTTTATATTAAACATCCGAGTATGGAATTACATTTTTTTGAATTTAAATATAAAAAAGTAACTATATACTGCATATGATTAAATAATTAAATTCCATTTTTTACAATGATTCTATACCCGTAAAATCCTTTGCCTCCTAAACATCCTTGTAACTCTCCGAAGGTCAAAGATGATTTTATACACATACTTATACTTATATACGATGTCCAACTTTTACGTCATTTCATTTCTTAATAGGTATCCACTTTATTAACTTCGTGAGCATGTGTAAAATTGAGCCAGAACTTCGGCAACCTCGGCCTCGGCATTGAATTTTTCTCATAAATTATCCTTCTTTCCATACAAAATTCTAAAGTTTTAATTACAAAATTTAATAAAATATGTATATCCAAAAATTAATTATCTAAAAACTCCGTTGAAAAATCCTTGGGAGGGAGATGAAATGCTGATAATGTCGAATTTTACTTTTCATGTCTGTGTGTGTGTGTGATCCGATAAGCTCCTGAAACTTATTTTGGAACTGTAAAATAGATATTCGGGTTTCTCCGTCTCAAAAGAATCCCTCTTTTCTTTTATCCTTTACTGTTCTTTCCTGGGCTCCTATAGTTCGATCCTTTCCTTTCCTTTCCTTGCAAATATACTTCCAATCCCTAATAATAATACTCCAGTCGCCGGAAAGTTGGTAATTGAATTTTGTCGAGAAACAGTTCGGTCCTTTTGCGGAACGTTCAGGAATAACTTTTGGAAAATCCGTCAAAATCATTATATGCGGGCTTTGAGGCTTTGGAACCAGAATTTTGATCGATTCAACCTGCTGGAATTAAATAAAAAATATTAGTTAGTATTATAGTCAAAGTCAACAAATAACATAATTTATTCTTAAAATTTGTTCCTATTTTATATGGAATATTTGATTTAGTTATTATTACATATTATGTAGCTTGGAACCCATATGAAGCATTTAATTTTAATTCACTTGAATTCAAAATATAAAAAGGAAAATGTTGATGATCATATGATATTTGAACGACCCCGGCGGTCGGGAGAAGCCGTGTCCGTTAAATAGAATAAAACGTGAAAATGGGAAAATCAATAGTAATTGGTTATGGTCGAGTTTGGTTTGAATATCTTCCACCACCATCAAGTCATCCGAAATGACTTGACAAAGTTATTGGAAGTCAAATTCGGGATTCGGGAATTTTCCAAAATAATCAACTTTTGGAGAAAATGGGATGGGGAGGAAAAGTTTTCGGGTTTCATCCGGTTCTGTGGTTTAACTATATATGACTATCAATAATGATAGTTCTCTTGGATCTTGAACTTCTTTTTCTCAACTGTAAAACCTTACCTGTATTATTAATATTATTAAATTATTATTATTATTATGATTTGTACTATATAACATTTATATATATCTAATATTAAATTTCAGGTATTGTAAAACGAAGTAATAAGACGTGGCGGGTAAACTACGTATTAAGTCCATCATTTCTATATGATTCTGTTCGAAAAAATATGCACATGCCAGAGATGTTCGTCATCAAGAGCAAAAGAAAGGAAGAAAGGAAAGAACAAAGGCAGAGAGGACATTATTATTATAACTTTTTAGTAGACCAAGTTATTTTGGCAAATATCCACGTGGACTTGATTATATGGCGTCAAACCAAAGGATTAACTCCTTCGGAGAGGAAAATCTATATGAAAACAACCATGGGAAATATTATTATTACTTATTAGTAGTAGAAGTCCCGTCTGTCTGTCGGAGGAATCATATTCTATTATACTTATAATTTCTAAAATGTAGCCACACACGTAGTCAGATTAATAATATAAAGGTTCACAAAATCCTTCAACTCTTGATCAGTCAGTTGGTGCAGCTATACAGAGAGCTTTTGGATTCCGCCGTCGATCGGGTTTTCAAAATGAAAGATAAACTATTCTGAATTTATAGATTTTGACCTCCTGACCCTGGTGACTATATACAGTGGAAAAGTGAGATTTTTAAAGGATTTGTCCACCTTAATAGCGATTCCTTCATAAGATTGTGATATTTTGATATTGGTGCGTGTTGATCAGTTCATCAGTTGATCTTGATCTGTTCGAAGTTCCTGTGTTGGTGATTGTAAATAAGTTTTGTTGTTGTAGTGCCTTTTGGAAGGAGGGACGTGTCTGTTTGGAATAATATCGAGTTTAAAATACTAAAATTTTAATGACAAATATTTTTGTTGTTTGTGACATCTTGTAGGATCGAATCAAATTGCAGTGCAGGCGTTTGTAATATTCCGGGGTTGTTTAGCATCGAGATTTTAAATATCGATGAACGTGATTTTGTAATAACATCGAACTTGACGATGAACCAATAAGCAAAAGATCGAGACCGACTGCAAGAGCGTTTTTTGCATCGAAAATTAATTTCGACGAATGAATCTAACTCGGACACGAATAAAGGCTTCGACATGCATGGACGAACATTTTAAAGGAAGACACACTGTGCTGAATTTTTAAAATCGGACCGAAGACGACCAAGTCGAAGATGATGTGGGCGAGAATCATTATTATTATTATTGATAATAACATCCACACCGACGAAAGTCCAACTTCGAAACGAACGTTCATATCATCGAAGTCTTTAAATTGACTGCAGAGCTATTTAAGAAACTTCAAAGGACCTTTAAAGTGTTTATCTGCATCTCTATCGAACTGACGTAAGAAGAGCTGTAGGAAGGACACAGGAATGACTGTAAATGGTCAAGGAAATCTCTTAAATTGGAACTCTGACGTGTCTGGGACGGTCTCCAGAGTATCTGTAATAACAATAATAATAAGTGCAAGTATGATCCAGTGATGACTCTAAAGAGGGAAGTTTTGGAGGAAGAGATTTGATAATGTTGTTTTTAGTATTCCGTAAGTGTCCACAGTCCGGCGCTTCTCCCTAAATCCGAAGCCCGATTTAAAGTACTATGAAGGTTGTAGGCAGGCTTGGATAGCGTTGTTTGTGTATGTGTGTGTCTGATCGTTAGCTGTGGAGGAAAATCCGGGTGATTTATAATGTTGGATTATTTATAGGTTGTGTTTTGGTCCCGGTGGAGCTCCGGTGCTGTATATCTTTACTCATACTTTTGAGGGCCGTTGTTTATGGACTTAGAATTTACAATCCGGTGTTTAAAGGGCGTTTGTCATCCAGAATGTGCAGGGCCATGTGTGTATGTATTATACAATATTATAATATAAAATAAGCAAAGACTCTCGGTCTTCTACTCATATACAATCAACTCCCGGAACACTCTTAATATTCTTGTAATTTAACGCTTGACTTAAGGCAGCTTACTCTTCATTGCCCGTCGACTCGGGCTCAAATCCCTGAAAGATGATCCGGTTGTCTGATGAAAGGCCCATATAAACCGACTTTTCATCGTGTCAATGAGGCCGATGAAAGTGTGGGCGTATTATTATTACTACACTACAAGGCTGTGTTGTGTTTTTCGTATATTAAAGAGTTTACATTTACATATATGTAGATATTTTCCCTGTCTCTTCTATAAAGCAAGTTTTAAGGAATTAAATGATGCTGCTAGAAACACATTCAGGTTATTAGATCCTCGTCGAGTACTTTTTCTGCTTTACTTCTCCTTCCTCGGAGTATAGTATGTACATCCCTTATGTTTTTTGCTTTTGTGTTTAGATTCCTCATTTAAATGAGGATTCTTTTTCGATGAGGAAACATATTCTATGGAAGTTTTTATTATTATTGTCGTGTCCGGATTGTCAATGTACTTACAACACTTGTAAACTTCTTGTACAAACTTTTGATTGGAGTCTAATTAACAATAATAAATGCCATTTATTTTCCTTATGACAGATATTCTTCTTGTTCAGCTTCGATTTGCCCTCTTGTCCTTCTTCCTTCAACCTTGTAAAAATTACGTTGTTAATTTTAAAATCAATTTGAAAAGGTATTTTTGAGGAATCAGAAAGCATGTATATGTATATTTTTATGAAATAATTATTAGGCGTGGGATTCTGAATGTAAAAAGTGATGAAATAGCATCGATAGAATTTGTAATTAAAATGCTATTTTTATATTTTGTCCCTTGACAGTGTAAGAAAACAAATTATTATATTATTGACAACTTAACAAACTATATAGTGGGAGTTCCTTTTCCTTGTGATAAAGTTCGAACAACGTGGGAGGGAGGAATATTAAAGCTGTGGGAACTTGGATCGCAGTGTATTAACTTTAACTATAGATGGGAACTTCTGAACATGGAAATTCTTTAATAATTAAAAATCTGTTTTGATTTGAAGCTCCTTGGAAAGCATGTTTTGACATTGTGAATTGACTACCGGCAAAACAAATATATGTTCCTAAACTGCATATAGTACGTAAAGGATTCGAATTAAAATGTAATAATAAGGGATCCCACCCAGGCAGGCTGAGGAGAGGAACATTTGAAGGATCTTTTATTATTTCCCACAACAACGGATTCCTGCCAGCAGCCCGATCATATGTTCACATTAAATATATGAAGGTTTATGTTCGTAGAAGTTATATAGGCTCTTGGATATTTGTTATAAATTATAAGTCCTCCCGACTTTCATGTTGACTCAGGATTCTCACAATAATAGTAATAATAACTTGGAGTGTTTACATCAGGAGCAGGAGTAGGAGCAAAAAGTGTTTACATTGGGAATTGAAATTGATTCGAAGCGCTTGAGGCTGCAGAGCAGTAGTAGATGAGAGGTATAGTTGATTTCATTATGATGATGAGTGCTCATGGGTGCTGTTTTAGTAAGTAGTCGTATTGCTAATAGCAAAAGATTTCATAGTTATGGTTATGTTATGAGTGTATATGCATTCAGGTTAGGGAACTCATGGTAGACCATATAAGAAGAAACTATTTCGATCACCAACAACAAGCTTTTCCTCCTCGTCTGTTCTGGACTGGTAAACGAAATGATAAATTTACATAAGAGGACCATAATTTAAAACTTGTAAATGAGTGTTTGGGAGTTAGGATCCGATCCTTAAGTGTGTATTTTATATATTTGAGCTTAGAGTTGATAGTTTGTTTAGTTACTGTTTATGATGATCGTATTAAGGAATATATTGTATTTGTGTAGAGTATATATTGTAATAGAATTTTGTATATATGTATATGAGAACTTTTATTGTGTCTACTGCTGAATCGTCTGCAAATATGGGATTCACCCCGTGCACTATGTTGACACGTATTGTTTTCCATGATGTGGTAATTAAAATTATCACAAGATAATAAAAGACGAGAATGGATTTCCTTTTAGGAGGATTTCCAGCGTGGGATTCCCTCATTTATTATATTCCCTTGTATTGTTATTGTTATTATTATTAGTCCGCTCTGCAGTATAAAGAAATGTTGGCCCTAATCCACTTACATACATTAAATAAATTAAATTAAGAGTCATACGTATAGTTGACTTTTGTGAGGTGGTGAGGGACCCACTGCTGACTTCGCATAAAGAACCTCAGCATTATTATTCCCCTTCTCCTCTCTCTCTCTGACAATTAGAACTTACTTATAACAAGTGGATTACTTTTAAGTACTGCTGCTCCCAATTATCTCTACTCTTTGCTGATTTACTCACGACGACGGGGATGACGGGCTTTGATTTATTCCGGCGTTATTTATTTCAACACCTTATTCCTGCTCTTCTTTCCTATGTATATACTTCGAAGTATGTACTTACTGAAACCGATGGCGACGCGAGTCATCATCCATCGAAGCTCTTCATCGCACATCGTCGTCGTCTCTATATATTCAATTTTTAGCTATACTTCATTACTGTCATGAACTATTCTGACGGAATTTTCCAATGGGTTTCGATTTCGACTCGTCAGGAGTGCAGACACATGTCGGTACATAAATTCTCTTTTGCGAGGATTTTTAGGGAAAAAATTATGGTGGATCATCTATGCACGTTTGTTTTGCGTTGTTTCAGCATTTGAATTTTGAATACCCATGGATTGCGAAGTATTCATTAATCTCTTCAAATCGGCTGGATTTTAAATTTTGTTTGATGGAAAATTCTGCGGGATTGCAAATTTTGCTCGATCAAAGGATCTGCTTCAAGTTCTGTGAGTTCAGGAATTTCGCTCGATTAGGAATTCTGCGGGATCACAAATCTTGCTCGATCATTAAAGATCTGATCCAAATTTTGACTGATAAAATTCTGCGGAATTAAAAAAATTTCTCGATCGGACGAATCTCTAGAAATTCTGCGGGGTCGTGGATTTTGCTGGAAACAAACTCTGATGGATAGCAGGTTTTGTACTGTTATCAACCAAAACTGCGGGATCGCAAATTTCGCTGGACTCAACGAAAAGATCCTGCGGAAAAAGAAATTTAGCTGGGTCACAAAATTTTGCTAGGTCGGAAAGTATTCTGTATCAATGAACTGGGTCGTCACGTTTGAATCAATAATCTTATATGCTGAACCGGAGCTGTTGGCGGATGAAAAAGAATAAAAATAGCAAAGCCATTGTTAGTCAACAAAGGTGATCCTGGGTTACAGAATCTTCAAAGGAGGTACTCAAACTAATGGATTTTTAGATTCTTGTCAGCCAAATGGCACCCACGTCCACGTCCAAGGCGTTTAGGATCAAGTCACATCAATAATAGCCGTGTTATCTCTATTCCACGTATTTTCGGGATCTCCTAGGAGTTGATTATGAACCTTTCTAGCTGCTGATAGTGGAGGGGGGTAATAATAATGGTGTAGGAAGTAGTACTACTATAGAGTTTTATTGTGTCGCTCGAAGTGACTTGACAGGTTTTTCATTGTTATAAAAGGGGTAAACATTATACGTGGGATTCGATACTTTTTTCCCAGGCCTTTCTTCTCCAAAATCCGACTCCCGCCTAATCTCCAGCCTTTCTTCTCTTCTCTGATTTCATACCTTGAGTGTCATGTACAAAAATTCCAGGAATCAAATCAAACAACTGAGAAAGGAGTACTTGTAAAGTTATTGAAGCTCGACGTTTTGATTTTGACGTCCTTTAAAAAAATGAAAAAAATAAATTTTACTCCAGCCCCACAGGATTTTTTAAAGATTCCAAGAGTGACAGATTTCAAAAACGTTCTTTTAAGAATCTTTTAGTCTTAGTCAATCAATCTGTAGAATAATTCTAGGAAAAGCGTATAGTATTCATAACTTAAGGAGATCCATAATCCAGAAAATAAAACTTTCAAGGTTTTATTTGCAATTTTTCCAAGACATTTCCCTCACTCAAGTTCTGGAGCTTCGCGTCATGCTTGAAGCTTCCCAAGGTACTCAACTCTTAAGTTATTGTGATGTGCATAAAGAAAATAGTTTTTTTGTAAAGGTTGAATTGATTCAAATGTATTGAATAGGCTGAGTTCTGACAGCTCAGTTTCCCCAAGTCTTTTTTTGGTGATGCTGGTGGATCAAGAAGTCAAAGGGAAAAGACAAGGGAAGGTTTGATTTGATGCCTGACACAATCTAAAAGAAAGTGACTGATCCGAAGTTTCCCAGAGCCTTGTCTTCCTTATCCCGCCATTGTCGGGGAGAATGTGATATCCCGGCCTGGGTAATTCAAGATATTATATATACATATAATAAAAAAAGTATATATTATTTGTATACTTGGAGTAGTGGAATTTCGTGCGTGAAGTAACTTGTATTCGGGGCTTAACGAGAAAACAGTGTCAAGTCCGGAAGGCTCAAGCTTTGTCTTCATCTCTCTCGGTTCGTTGTAGAGCATTTGTTATAGAGGAATAACAAAAAGAGGAGATTACTGGGGGAAAAACCGATATGTTATGAATCTTATCTTATCTCTAGGAATGATCAAGTGTAATATTGACTGGCTCGGCCTTGTTGTTCTTAAGCATTTTATTTCTGGAGCTTTTTATTATCAACGGTGAATCTAAAGTAATCAGAATTTTATCAAGACGGAGTCAAGAAGATCGAAGTTTATCAACGATGTAGTACCAAAGATCGAATGTTAACAACGGCAAAGTCAACAAGATCGAATTTTACCAACGACGAAGCCAGGAAGATCAAAGTTTATCAACGACGAAGTCTAGAAGATCGAATTTTATCAACTCCTGCAAGCTGTCGGTACTGTACATAATAATAAACGACCCCGGTCAACTTAGCGCAATATATACGTACTTTTGTATGTTATTTCATGTATGTTATGGTTGTCGACTCTGAATTTCCAAGGTAACATTTTACGAAGAAGAAGATAGAAGATGAGAAGAAGGGATGAGTTGAGGATGATTATTGGAAGGAAATGAGAGTGAAATCGTACGATGGATGGATGATACTACGTATACTTATACATATGAGATGCACTTGGCTAAATGAAAGACTCTCATTTATGATAATTGCAATCTCTTTTATTTATTTCTTTCCAGTTACTTACACATGTTCCTCGTCTCCGTCGTCTCTGACGTATCCTCCGAACTCCGATGATGATGAGCTATGTGTAGTTCTTACTACAATCCAACTCTATCAGTCTTTTGTCCGAGAAACGTTCGAGAGTCATTTTGTCGAGGAAATAATAACAGCTGAGCTGTACATGTGAACAGAAATTGAGTAGAAAAGTACTAAAACAACTTATATGGCACAGAGCTGCTGTTCGAAATCGATGTTCAGGGCTGCAGATTTCAGATTTTTAGCTAGTCGTTGGGATTTTGCAAAGCTAGTTGTTTCTTAAAGTTAAATGTTGGGAATGCGTATTTAAATGTATAGAGAAGTATTTTAAATGTTTAGCCAAGGGTATTTAACTGTGTAGAAAGTATTTTAAATATATAGCAAATTGTATTTAAACTGTATAGAGAAAGTATTTTAAATGTATAGCGAGGTGTATTTAACTGTATAGAAACTATTTTTTAATGTATAGCAAAGTGTGTTTAAAGAGAAAAGTGTGTTGAAGAGCTGTTGAGATGAAGTTGCGGAGCTGGAAGATCGGTGGTGATGTCGATTTAAAATTTGGTTACCCTGCCATCAGTGTGTGATTTGCTGTTGGGGAGCGTTGAAAGGCTCCTTGAACATATGGAACGGAAGTGCGGGGAAGTGTATTATTCCCGTATATTGTTTGGGGCATATAAAAGTATAATACGTACGTGTATAATACGTACGTTCCTGCAGAATAAGGAATAAGAGATGTACTTAATAGTCTTTGTTTATACGTAATAAATGGAAGAAGCAAGAAAAGGAGAAGAACAAGAGAATGGAATTTGGAGGAGAGCAAGTTTCCCCAAGTAATTCAAGTCCTGTTGAGTAGGATTGCAATAATTCTCATTTCAGACTTGAATGGCAATTACTTGTATGGATTGCTGCTTCTCCTCCTGCTCCTGCCGCTGCAACTACTACTGCTTCGTTGTACTCGACGAGGATATAATTAAAAGTACTCATGTTACTTCCGAGGCTTCCTCATTCACATTGTCAGGATTTATATAAGCGGACAAGTCTATTTTCTATTGCTCTTGTTGTTGTTCCTGGAAGTATTTAGAATTCCCAAGCACTTCATCTTCGGAATTTTCTCTTTCGTTTGTATGCAAGAATTACATGAGAATTTCCAGTTTTATACGGAAGACTTGCTAGTTTTATACAGAGATTCTTTAGTTTTATACGGGAGATTTGCTAATTTTATAAAGGAGCATCGCTATAGTTTCATGCGGAGAATTGTCAATTTTATACTGGAGAAGTGCCAGTTTTGCACTATAGAATTATTGTCAATTTTGTATAAGGAAAGTCTCAATTTTGAACAAGCGGATTGTGAGTTTTGCAGGAGACTTTGCTTGGTTTGATGTAAAGGAATTTCAGGGAGAGAGGAATAAATAAAAGGATTAAGGACGATATATCTATTTTCTATTTGTAGCTCCCTGGGCGTGAGGGAAAGGAAGGATGATTGAAAGACTTGTATGAGGGAAATAGACTTACGAGTACGATTAGGAAATATAAATGCAGTGTGTGTATTTGTGTGTGTTTAGAATAATTCTCTGTCAACATCCACCTTTTATGTCGAGGTAATTGTGTAAACATGAAAAAGAACTGCAAGAGATTCCTACTTCTTGTCCTGGAGTGTGTGTTGAAAATGTACGTAAGAGATACATGGATGAGCTTCCAGAGTCTCCGGCAATGATCAGATCTACTAGCAATATTTATACAACGACAGAAGTTGTGTGTGTGAGCGAAATTAGGAATACACTGTGTAAACTTCCCGAGAGCACACGACATCCTCCCGTCCCCATCGCCCGTCACTGTTTACATGATACACGGGGATGTGGATGCGGAGCAATAATAATGGATGGGACGATTCAGGAAATTCGGTTTTGAGGATGTTCTTGTTTGATGCGAAATTTCTGGAACATATAATTAATCGTATAAGGTCTATATTCATCATCGAATCGAAAGTTGATGATTTATCGATTTGAATCTCTAAATTCAGGTCGTAATTCCTGAATGACTCCTTGAATTAAAATGCTCAATGGGATATTCCAAGTGCTTTTTTATGTGTGTGAAGATAATAAATAAAAGGGGCTTTTATTATGTGGAAAAGGAGTGCATAGCAATTTGCAACTTGGGCCTGACTTTTGTAGGGCGATTTTCATACTTTTCACATTGCGCATTGATTTATAAGAAAATGAACGTTGATTGTGAGCAAAAAATTTGATATGAAGGTTGATTTATCAGGTTTTATTGTTTGTATATTTTCGCAGACCCGAACATGAAAGGAGAAAAAATCAGGTCAAAAAACATATCGTCGTCGGAATGGATTCTCCTGGAAACACTTGACTGTCGGACGAACCGTCCGATGCACACCGGCCCCTTTCTGACCGTTCAGCGGAGGCGGCGGAGGCGAAAGTATGTACGGACCTATCTCTTCAAAGACCCCACGCTCATCGATGACCTCTCCGTTCATCAAACTAATTTCGTCCTTGCCAGGATCAACAACTGGGCATTCAACGCTTTCATTCTTGATAATGTGACGGGTGGTAAGTTCTCATTTTACCATGTTTTTTTGAAGTATTTATTATTTTTTATGAATTAATAATATACAATACAATCATCATTGCTGACTTGAAATTTAAACTAATAGTATAAACACCAATGATAATTATTATTAAGGTTTAGTATCTATATAGCTCACAGTTTGATTTCACAAGTGGCTTTTAGGATATGCGACGTGCCAAAATAGGAAATCCTCCAAATCCAAGTTTATTAAGCCCTACGGTTTGCATATTTGACTATTAGGTGTAGAATCTGGAGTTACAGCGGATGTTAAGTCTATCGATTCGATCTGCATATCATACAAATACAACCTACTTTTTCAACAACTCATGACGTTCTGATCCAATAGCTTAAGAGTAACTTACGATTAGTGAGATAAGTGATAAGCTTTAATAGTTGCAGGTGCGAGTGCTTTATTTGCAGTATAATAATACTAATAAAAATTAGTATTTTAATAGTAGCAAAGTAAAGTGTTGTAGATATGTGGTAAGTATAGTAGTAGTATACATAAAGTAAGGAAAGTAGTAGATCACATGTATTAAGTATAGTATCACTTATATTTAAGCATAGTAGTAAGTATACGAAGTATTGTTGCAAGTATTTTAAGCATAATAGGAAGTATATTAAGTATAATAGCAAGTGTATTAAGTATAGTAGCAAGTATTTTAAGCTAGTAGCACGTATAAGTATTGTAGCAAGTATATGAAGTATTGTAGCAAGTATATGAAGTATTGTAGCAAGTGTATGAAGTATTGTAGCAAGTATATGAAGTATTGTAGCAAGTATATGAAGTATTGTAGCAAGTATATTAAGTATGGTAACAAGTATATTAAGTATGGTAACAAGTATATTAAGTTTAGTAGCAAGTATATTAAGTATGGTAACAAGTATATTCAGATTATTAGGAAGTGTATTAAGTATAGTAGCAAGTATATTAAGTTTAGAAGCAAGTATATTAAGTATAGAAGCAATTATATTAAGTATAGAAGCAAGTATAGGAGCAAGTGTATTAAGTAGCAAGTATATTAGGTATGTATAGTAGCAAGTATAAATATATATTCGGAAGCACAGTAAGCATGTTGTACGTATAATAGTAACTATAGTAATTAGTAGTAGTAGTATATAGTCAATGATAGTAATAACAATATGCGGAATATGTGATCTACCCCTTGTCGTAATTTTACAAAGGGTAATTAGTACATCGATACAATTAAAGTCCCGGGTTTAAAAATGACAGCGCAGCAAAAAGTATTAGAAATGGGCTTGTGTGTTCTTGTGTAGCAATAAGTAATACATGAGTAAGTACGTAGCAGTAGCTATTTCAATTATTTTTAATCCGATACAATTACATTACTAAATAACTCTTGTGAAATATACTGGCCGTCATGCTGGCAGTCATGTGTCAAGTCGACTCCAGTAAATGCATGTTAACTCCGGGAAGTCGCCAGCCCCTTCTATGTAATTATCCCTTGGGGAGGCTTGTAATTTTGAATTATTTGCACAATTGTTCAAAAGCGTCAGTCAGGGAGGACTGTTGTGTGTGTGGGATTGTGAAATAATTTGATGTATGTACATGTGTTCGTGGGATATTTATTTTATAGTTAGCGTCAGATATGCAGGAACATGTATCTTCAAGGAATATTGACATTTGACGATGGAATTAAAATTGCAGAGGAAGCGGGAGTGAGGATCCGATACAGAGCAACTGCGGCTTTAATAATTGACAAGTCAAAAAATTATGCACATGTTTGCACATTTTAAGCCTTTAGATGTGGAAAATTAGATTATTTACTAATCCTTTGTAGTATCTGCCGTTTCAAACTTCAAAGTCTAATCCCTTTTTTCAAAAGACATTTGATGGATGGGTTGATAAATTTATAGGGGATTCCTGCTAAAATCTTTATCGAAGCACGTGCACCCATTTTCAATTTATTCCGTTGCAAGTGGGCTTTTTCACATTTTAATTGTCTGTGTCAGGATTTTTCGTGGAAATTACATGGATTCGATGTGCTTTTTATGTTTTTTAGGACGTGTTTTACAAATTTACGACAATTCAAGGCTATTTCTCATTTTAGGCAGTTTGACAGCATTTACGTAGTAATCATTTACAGATTGTTTCTCTTCATTTAGGAGGATTTTCTGTATTTTAAGAGTTTTTGAGGATGATTATAATTTTTTAATTATTTCTACATGATAATTTGTAATGAATTTAATATTTTTACGATGAACTTTAATTTTATTTTTCCAGGCCGTCCACTTCCTACACTATGTGTTCATCTGTTCAAAGCTTATGGACTCCTGCAACACTTTAACTTGGACCCCGTTATTGTTTGGAAACTATTTTGTAAGTTCTGAAATATTAATTTAATCAAGTTTAAAAATGTTAAAAATATTTTTTTTAATTAAAATAATTTCGTTTAATTAATTTCAAAATATTTTATTATGAACAGAATTATTATTATACTTAATATTATTGTTAATTAAAAATTAACGGGAAATTAAAATGAATAATACTTGGTCAGAAAAATTGAATATTATTGTTTTTGACTGAATTGCAGCGATAATCGAAGATGGTTACCACTGGCGAAATCCCTACCATAACGGTGTTCATGCCGCGGATGTGACACAAGCCATGCATTGTTTCCTACAGGAGGATATAATTTTAAATAAGACGACACCGCTTGAGATTTTCTCTGCTATTTTAGCCGCCGTGACTCATGACTTGGACCATCCAGGAGTAAATCAGCCCTTCCTCATCGCCACATCAAATCATTTAGCTGCATTGTACAAGGTAATTTAAGTCAATCATCCTTCACCTCAAATCTTATCAACTCAGCTATCATCACATAGGCTGTAATAGTAGAGCACTGGCGTCTAATTTTACGCTCATGAATTGCATCATCACATAATAGAGCTAATATAAGTACAGTGTACCTAGATATAAGTATGTACATAGTTATATAAGTAAATTACAGCTAATATAATATAACATTGCTTATATCCCCCAACCTTTTAGATACAATAAATACTTACGTGGGAAACATTATTGAGTGGATTAAAAGAGTCTTAAATCCTGACATAAATATCCGTGTCACGGTTTCACTCACTCACTGTGTGAGACCACAAAAGCCTCCTCCATCTCCTCCTGCTCCTCCGTGGTTCGTACACAAGTCCAAAACGCGATGTCAGAGTAAATCCCCTTATTATAGCACATCCCATCATTCCTCTGCAAGTTTGTAGTATATAGCCATCCGTTTTATTTCTGACACACTTTCCCTTTCCCCTTCCTATTATATGTATATAACGTACTTTTGTATGTACTTGCAAAAAATATTATATTACTGGTACAAAATAATACAAAAATTAATTCAAAAATGATTCAAAAATTAATTAAAAAATGAATACAAAAATTAATTCAAAAATAAATACAAAAATTAATACAAAAATTAATACAAAAATTAATACAAAAATTAATACAAAAATTAATACAAAAATTAATACAAAATTAATACAAAAATTAATTCAAAAATAAATATTAACAGGCTGATCAACGACCGGCAATACCGGCGTGTGCAGGTGGAGAATATTCTTTTTTTATTGGCCTGAAATTGCCTATTTTCACTGCCTGAACATAATTATTCACCTTGTTCATGAACCGCGCGAGTTAAGTATTTCGACGTCATTGTACTTTTTATTAGTGTGCGTACATCGACAATCTAGTTTTACTAAGAATATTATCGTCGGCCCTTTTCTTCGAAGTTTGCCATATTGACCCAGCTGTTCTGTCTTTGAACAATTCAGATGTTCTATATGTACATATATTTTTATTCATTGGCTGGGGCGTTGATTAGTTAGTAAGAAGCTGAATGTATCTATCTAATCTACATCTTTACATTCGAGTTCCTATAATATGCGTCAAGTTTTTTTTATTAGTCATACAAAATCCTCCCTGCCTCTTCAAAAACTAGTCCGAATCATTTTGTACAATACAGGACTATGTTCATAAAGAGTCGCGAATCAGGAATAATCATGCTAATAATATCCGTATATGGGGAAATGGCAGTGAATTTTAAAACATTAATAAATGTAATTTACTAAGTATACACATATGCATATAGCATGCCAAAATTACATGTAATGAGCAGAGAAGGTAGTTGTGAAAGTTGTTTGAGAAACGAGAAATAGGGAAAGAGATGATGAAGGAGAAGAAGTCGAAGGTAAAAATGACTGAATAATACAGTGGAAATAAGTTGTGGAAAAAATAGAAAGGGAAAGGGAGCAAAGCACAAGTGGTGCTAGTGTAAAAAATAAAAAAGTTTTTTTTTAAATTTAAAAAAGAGGGAAAAACATGGAGGAGGAGTAGAAGCAAATATGGGGGAAAAGTATAAATGAGAATATGCGGATGAAGAAGGAATAAAATAAGAGGAGAGAAGGATAGAGACAGAGAAGTTATGAATTTTTGGAGAAAGACTTTATTCATTAGAGTTCGTAGTATGTTTAAGTATAATAGTAGGAGATGGCTATTTTATTAAAACTTGCTTCCAATACTACATACATATATACTTATTCTTGGCAAATGGTGATTCAAGCCCAGTGAACTAGAACAAAGTTTAAGGATCGATCAGATTTTTTGGCAGTCTACAAATGCGTTGTTGGGAGGACGAGCATTTATAGGAAATAGTAGAAGTGTACGTATACATATTGGGAAAGTTCATGTATCTACTTATAAGCTACATAGCCGGGGCTGAAGTGAGTTCAAGTTGAGTTAAGAGAGAGAGAGAGAGAGAAATCGAATATAATATGGAGAATATCCGAATCTCTTTTTTAAACTTATTATTGCTTCTTCTTGTTCCTCAAATGCACAAAATCATGTTCCTATGCATGGAATACATGCATGCGATTGTGTTTTACATGTGTGGACATATGTTTGTATAGTGTGTACATATGTTGTATAGTATGTGCACAAGTTTGTAAAGTATGTGTATCTTTATATAGTATGTATATGACTTTATACAGTATGTGCACATGTTTATAAAGTATCTGTATATCTTTCTATAGTATGTATACATCTTTATACAGTATAGGCACACGTTTATAAAGTATGTGTATATCTATACATAGTATGTATGCATCTTTATACAGCATCTATACACCTTTATACAGTATGTATACATCTTTACGAAGTATGTGTATATCTTTATACAGTATGTCCACGTGTATATATAGTATGTATATACCTTTATATAGTATGTACATAGGTTTACGAAGTATGTATATATCGTTATATAGTATGTACATAGGTTTACCATGTATGTACATGTCTTTATATAGTATGTACATATCTCTATATAGTATGCACACATGTTTATATAGTATGTACATATGTCAAATAGCTAATATCTATTATAGTGAGAAGGATTTTACTACTTTTACTACTACAACTGACGGCGGGTGCTGTGCATTCTGCTGCTTATGTGTTCTTATTCTTCTTCCTTCTTTTTCTCCGTTCATGGCCCCCTGCACGTGGATCCCGATTTCCCGATGACGTAATTCGGGTTCAACGGTGTGTGTGCATGTGTTCTCTCTCTCTCTCTTTCTTTCGTTCGTTCGTTCTTTCCCAACAACTTCTCGTTGTTGTCACCGTTCCCGCTCTTCTGTTCCATATCCCCAAATGTATTTTTCTTTCTTCCGCTATTTTATACCCGCTACTACTACCACTACCACTGCATTTCCAGGTTGAGGAACCAGAGTGTTTTTTGTCTTCGTTATTTTATTTATTCCCAGCCCTCGCCCTCATGGATTGCAATTTGTCGTAGCAGTTGTGGGAGAGATTCTTTCTCCCGCTCCGTCTCCCCAGTACGTAGAACAAATTGAGGAAGGATCCGCATATATTGTAGTTAGTTCCTTGAGAAAAACAGATGGACGGCGTGGTCGTGGACTGGACTCGCGAGGGAGAAGAGACCTGACCTGGAAATTGGACTCACATAACATCGCCTTCTTTGCCTTTGGGATTTTGGGAGATGAAATGTTGAATGTCCTCATGTACCCTTTCCTCATTCTGCAGCTCTTGTGCTTCTTCTGTTTCTTCAACTTCTCTTATTAACTCTTCTTAAAATGTTACATCTCTCTTGCCTAATTTCACTATAATAATTTCCACCCGTCAAAACCTATTTATGTATGAACATACATACGTATAATAAGCGCGTGTGCACGCGATCCGGTTCATGGAGCGAATAAGGGTCGTTCATGCATAATTTCATACTTGGTGGCTCATTGGCTGGGGTTTCGTTAATATCTTTTAATACATAAGATTTTTTAGAATCTTTACCAAAAAAAGTCTTGGGGAATCGGTAAATTTGGGTTTTTTTTTAAAAAAAAACAAGAAAATTTTTTTAAAGAATTTTAAAAAATATGATTTTTTAAATTATAAATAAAGCTACAGAAAATAAATAAGAATGTAATGTTAACAATTACATATTATAAATTAAATTAAAATACAAATTTAAATTCCATAAAAGAAGTATTATTATTTTAAAAAAATGGATTAACATAAAATAATAAATAAACACTGACGGCTGGGAAATTCCAAGAATGCCTGAATCCCCCCAAGAATTGCAAATTTCCTTGAGTGAGTGTGGGGAAATTGTGGGTAATAGTAATAGGGAGATTGTCCGGAAGGAGTCAAGGCAATGAGGGTTATTGTTATTATGACGGAAGGTTTGTTTTAATTGCACCCTTTCCCATCATCATCGCATCGCACCGGCGGGCGACGCAGTGTGGATAAGAATAAAAGCGGGTGAGGGAAATTGCACAATGGTCCATGAGCAGCCCAAAGTGTGTGTGCAAGCAAACAACAGGAGTTGCGGCTTTGATTTATTAAAATGCTAACGACCGGAAGGGAAGGTTGTGTGGAGTCCGGAAATTCATTTTTAGTATTTCCACTCACGAAATAGTAACACATGCATATATATAGACATATACATACATACATACTTATAATATATAGACTTGAAAGTTTCCACGCAGCCTTGAAGGTGCATATAATATGTAAATAGCTATAAATAAATAATATAAAAATAATACGGTATATATTATGCAATATATTAATTATGTTACCTGGAATTATTTGAACTGGGTTAATGCTGATAATTATTAGATAAATAAATTCAGTAAAAATTAGTAGTACGTAGATAAATAATACATAAATAGATACAGTAAATTCGATTAATAATAAATAAATAGATAAATAAATTATCCGGAATATGATCAGATAATAATTATTATTGTTCTAACGTCTCTCTCTCTTCCTTTTGCAGAATTCCTCCGTGCTAGAGAATCATCATTGGAGATCCGCAATGGGATGTTTGAACGAGAGTGGCGTGAGTTCAGTGTTGGGGCCGGAGATTGTGAGCCAAGTAGAAGAGCAAATAAGGAGCCTGGTGTTGGCAACCGATATTACGAGGCAACAGGAATTTTTGAACAGGCTCAAGGTATAATGACTAAATCCTCCGCACGCAAGCGAACGAACGGAAAAAAACTACACAATGAATAATTATTACTGGAATAATTCCCTCCCGTCTTGCCAATAATGAATATCAAAACTAAACTCATTTTGTCCTCGATCACGATTTCTCAATGTCTTCTTATGCTTATTTTTCTTTAAATTGTTTTTGTTAAATCATTTTGTTGTAAATTATTTATTTTTTTAAATTTTTGTTTTAAAAAAATATTATTATTCTTTGATTCCTCCTAAATATTGTGAAGACAAGTTTAGGAGATTGTCTCTCCCTTTCTCTTTGTAATGCTAACATACAAAAATATGATTGTAAATTCTGCCGTCCTGAATTCTGAAATTTGTGGAGGTTTTAAAAGGAACCCAATATTGATTGAATACCACTTCGTCCCTTTTAGTCTTCCGCTCGCCCGTGCGAGCCAAATAAACAAATCACCTTAAGAGCTTTCAAGTTGGTCAACGAGTTTCAACTTTATTGTGACAGGGCTTGATTGACGGACCAATGTGTGTGTCAATACGGAAAAGTAAAGTAACTCAGCTGTGCCTGGAACTGTCTCCTCTTTACTTTTTTACCTTTAATAAAAAATTGTTTCGAGATTTATGAGGATTTTTAGTTGTTTCTGTTGCTGATGTGTTCGATTCTGTGGATTTAGAAATTGCTATTTTAACTACAGAGTCAAGTTTCTTAAACATTTTTGTAAATCCAGTTGAAATTGTAAATTATTCTTGTAAATCAAGTCACAATTGAAGAATCTTTGTAAATCAAGTCGAGATTTTATTTAGAATTTTAACATGACCAATCCTCGAAGGATTTTGTCGATGTAAAATCCTGGAAAATGAAGTGGATAAGATTTTTTTTGAAGCCTTTACCGAATTGTAAAGTGGAGATTCCTGATCTTAAAAGCCCTTTGATTGTCATAGAATTATTGAATTTGAAAGATGAGATGAGCAAACAATAAGAGGGAAAGAGAAAGATAGAGGGAGAGAAATGGCACTATGTATAGAAAGAATTGGAGAATTTGAGCTACCTACATTAAAAGTAGTAGGAACGTGGGTGTACAGATGTATACATATGGGGATTTGTCTCCAGGAAAAAGAAATGTATGTTTTAATGGAGGATATTATCGTGACAGAATTACCTGGACACGGACACGTTGAACATGGATGACCCCGAGGTTCGCCATTTCGTTCTGCAAATTGCATTAAAGTGCGCTGACATCAGTAATCCATGTCGCCCATGGGACATCTCACGAAAATGGAGCATGAAAGTTTGTGAGGAGTTCTTTCGCCAAGGAGATTACGAGAGACAACTTAATCTACCTGTCACGTCCATATGTGACAGATACTCCTCATCCGTCCCCAAAATTCAGACTGGTAAGAGACTTTGTAGAGCCACAGAAGAGTCAAAAGGAGGTTGCAAAAGTACCTTGCAGATCTCATGAGGAGCTTCCATATAATAATATACTTATATTTTTGTATTACCTTTAAAAGTATTTTATATAATAAGTATATATAGGGGGGAAATACTATAGAAACTATACACTACACATACTAATACTATTAACATCCCCAACACTGTTCGTATTGTGTCTTTTCCATGTCGCTCCGCTCAAGTCTCTCCGGTGATGGAGGCTTTCTCCTTGATTATTTTAAAGGATAAAAAGGACGGGGAAAGAAGGATAATATTTCGTCCAAATGTATTTTCCCTCATGTATTCTTCCTTCCCATGTTCTTTCCTTATACTTATATTACTTCCCATGTCCTTTCCCTATACTTATATTACTTCCCATGTTTTTCATATCGTCGGTCAAGTATCACAAAGTATCAATTTCAACTTCGAAGGTATAGAAATTGGTACTTTGGGATCTTCCTTAAAATCCCTACGATGTATTTTTTCTTTGAATGTATTTTTTCGTACGTCGGTCAAGTACCAAAAAGTACAAATTTGAACGTTGAAGGTATAGAAATTGGTACTTTGGGATCTTCCCTAAAATCCGTACGATATGTATTTTTTCTTCGAATGAATTTTTTCATATCGTCTGCCAAGTATCAAAAAGTACGAATTTCAACGTTGAAGGTATAGAAATTGGTACTTTGGGATCTTCCCTAAAATCCGTACGATATGTATTTTTTCCTTATAAGTATGTGTATTTTGCAATATCCTCGGCGAAGGATCCCAAAGTACCAATTTCTACCCCTGCCACACATATAAATTGGTACTTTTCGATACTTTCCCCACGATATGTACTTTTTCATATATGAATTTCCCATTAAATGTATTTTTCTTACGTATTTTGTCAAATCGTCGGCAAAGGGTCCCAAAGTACCAGTTTGTATACCTTCCACACAGAAATTTGGTACGTTTTGATACTTGTCCAAAAGATAAGTATTTTTCTTATGAATTTTGTCATAATATGTATTTTCCCTATTTTTTGTGTAGTGTGTATTTCTTTCTACGCCGGGCAACGAACTTTTTATCCTTTCCCCGGCCATGATGAACACGTAGCTTTACTGCAGAAACATTTGGGACTATGGGAACGCGCGATTTTAAAAAAATTTGTAGAGATTGTGTGATTTGCTATACTTTTATATACTTACTGGTACTAAAATTTTGTTATAATAATGAAATTTTTAGTGTTATATTGGAATATTATAGTATGGTAGTATATTAAAGAGTATATGGTCGGCGAAGTATCAAAAAGTACCAATTTCTATCTTGAAGGTATAGAAATTAGTGCTTTGGGATCCTTCGCCGACGCTCCGAAATAGAAAAGCTCAAGAAATTCCGACTCACCTTTTCCTTCAAGACTAATCAATTACTATTAATGTAAAAATCCTACAGGTTTGAGCAATCCATCTTGGTGGAGACTGGAGAAAATTCGAGATCTTTATTGTTTCGTGTGTGTATACTTGTCATAATAAGCTTTTTACGGTGTAGTGGCACAATTCACAAAATTAGAAATGTCATGTATTGATTTATTGTCAAGTCCACAGAGAGAGAGAAAGGGAGAGGAAGATATTTAAGTTGTTGAACATATGGGGCTGATGAAGAAAGTAAGTATATAAAAGCTGTAGGAAGGTATTATGTAGGTGCAGGACGACGAGTATTTCTAATCAAATGAGAAAAAAACCGGGTTTCGGCTCCAGACAAAGCTCCTGTGCTCTTCTTCATCTTCCCAGCGGGTTTTAGGAAATATCTGTAGCAACTCGTCAGATCCCCTTCATCACATTTGCTCTTTAGAGAGAAAGGTGTATTAATATAGAGGGACTTGTGTGTATTAATCTTCCTCTGTGTTTTTTCTCGGGTCGTTCAAGCCTTCTGGAGGGATTGGTTTTTGATTATAGTAAATGTGCTGGGCAGTTTTCAATAATTTAGGTATTTTTGTTTATTTATTTTAATATTTATTTTTTCATCGATGTTTGTATCATTTCTTGTATTTATTTTTGTATCATTTCTTGTATTTATTTTTGTATCAATTTTTGTATTTTTTTGTATTTATTGTTGTATTAATTTTTGCATCCATTTTTGCATCAATTTTTGTATTTATTTTTGTATCATTTCTTGTAACATTTTTTGTATTTATTTTTGTATCATTTCTTGTATTTATTTTTGTATCAATTTTTATATTTATTTTGTATTTATTGTTTTATTAATTTTTGTATCAATTTTTGTATTTTTTTTGTATCTATTTTTGAATCATATTTTGTATCATTTTTTGTATCATATTTTGCATCAATTTTTGTATCATATTTTGTATCAATTTTTGTATTAATTTCGTTTCTATTTTATGTTGTTTTGTTTTATCGCTGCATTAATTTCTGTATAAATGGTTATATAAATACATAAAGTTAGTAATGTAATTAGTAAATTTTGAAATGAGTCCCTCTGATATTTGAACGATCCCGTGGGCGGAGGAGGAAATCCGGGGCAACTCCAGGAAGAGGGGGTATCCTTTATGAAATTAATTTTCTTGACTGCATTTAAGTTGGCAGTCTCCTACTATTCGCGATGGAAAAGGAGCTTGAAGCTTTTCCTCGTCTTCTTCTTCTTCGTCGTCGTCATCTTCTCGTCTTGTATTTAGGCCGGGCTGGATTTTGGAGGAGAAATAAGCTCTCTCTACTCATTAGTCAGTGGGAGTCCGGATCGGAGATAAAGTAGGGCGAGAGGACTAAGCTATACAGATTACAGATGTGTAGAGTAAATCCATGGTGAATTCTTGTCTCTTATTACGTATGGAAAATTAATAATGCTGGAAGTGTTCCGCCCGTAGTGCTGAACGTGCGAGTCGTGAGGATTGGATGTACGTCAGACAGGCTGGATATTATGATGACTTTTCACATGGACGGAAATGAATGCAATGTTTTCAATTGCCGAATTCCCTTGATGACTCATGGCCATCGAATGTTAAGTCCCTTTTCTGGTGATTCCACTTCATTATTATATTCTTCAAGTCTTCCCCCGTCCGTCTGTCTGTGTCTTCCCAGAATTCTTGGGGTTATATACCCACAATTTTGTAGACGGGGCATTCATTTTGAGTCTTTATTTCTCCACTTTCTTAACATTCCGAAAAATTTTTAATTCCCGTAACTTTGTCAAACTTAAATTTTTAATCCTTGGGAAAAATTTGGTAGGGAAATTGAAAACTAAATTTATATTTGAAGCGATTTGAAAAATCAGCTTTATAGATTCATAGAGGTTAGGTTGCAATTTTTTCTGAGGAGAAAGTCCGGGGAAAGCACTAAGCCTAAATCGGATATGTAAACTTGTTTGTATCTAATCGTAAGTTTTCCGGGCATTTGTACAGTGCGGGTACTTGTATTTGTCAAAAAAAATGTGTAACTTACACATTGACGAGGGAGACGAGCAGAACAAGACAACTCAAGAGCCGCCGGAGGAAGAAGAAGAAAATGTTTAGAGAGGAGTTTTTAGCATTGGATATATAGGACGTATACTTATATGTATGTTATATAGGACTATAAGAATATTAAGGAATAAGAAGCTCATCGCATATCTCAGTGCCTTTTAAATACAAGTTTTTGAGCTGGGCAAACAAAATACAAATACATTGAAGGAGTGGACGTCCTTACTATATAATAATACGTTCCTTATAAAAATTAGGGCTGGGAATCTGCGAAAAACGCGACAAAATTAAGATAATAAATTAAGATATTTATTGTGTCTCAACAAGAAATCAACAAAATTGTGTTGCTGATTTTTACCTTAAAATACTGTTCAAAATTGGAAAACCTGAATTAAAATGCAGGTAAATTTGTAAAATGGTTATAGAAAAACGCAAAATTTTATTCAAATTTAAAGAAAATTCAGATTTCATTCAAATTTAAGGAAGATTAAATTTTTATTCAAATTCAGAGAAAATTCAAATTTTGTTCAAATTCAGAGAAAATTCAAGTTTTGTTCAAATTTAGAGAAAATTCAATATTTGGTCAAATTTTGAGAAAATTCAAATTTTGTTCACATTTAGAGAAAATTCAAATTTTGTGTACATTTAGAGAAAATTCAAATTTTGTTCAAATTTAGAGAAAATTCAAATTTTATTTTAATCAAATTTAGAGAAAATTCAAATTTTATTTTAATCAAATTTAGAGACATTGAAATATAATTTCAAATTTAGAGAAAATTAAAATTTAGAGAAAATTCAATATTTTTTCAATTTTGAGAAAATTCAAATTTTGTTCAAATTTAGAGAAAATTCAATATTTTTTCAATTTTGAGAAAATTCAAATTTTGTTCAAAATTATAGAAAATTCAAATTTTATTTTAATCAAATTTAGAGACAATGAAATATATTTTCAAATTTAGAGAAAATTAAAATTTTATTAATATGTAGAGAAAGTTCCAATTTTGTTCAAATTTAGAGAAAAAAAGTGAAGATTTTATTTAGATTTAAAGAAAAATAAAATTTTAAAAACATTAAAAAAATTAAAAAATTATTTAATTTTTTGCGAAGTTTGTATGCCAAAAACGCGAAATGGTCCCAGCCCTATCTATAAAATAACATGGAGCCCCCACTTAAGTGAAAGTTTTCGTAGCTTTGCTAGACGTTGTGTCACATAAATTGAGAAAGCGTATGGACCTTCGTTTTCGTTCCTCCAACTCTAATATTTGTCGTTAATGTTGACTATATCTGTACATACAAAATAAAATCCGTGGGCAAGCCTCGCCAGAGCTTTTCCCCCATTTTTTCACAGTTTCGGGTATAAAAGGGAAGGAGATCCGGGATGAGGAGGAATTATTATTCCTCTATTTTATACAGTCCACAGCCCATTTAGATATCTCCGGCTGCTCAAGAGACTCAGTCAAGAGGAAAGTTCAGAGAAAATCGGGGAATCTTTTACATATGTACAGATAGCCCACTTTGCATCTCCTTCTTCGGCCATATCCGTAATAATATATTTATTTCCAATGTCCCGTGGACTTTATAAAAGGATATGATAGACATCGGAAGATCCCAAAGTACCAATTTCTATCCCTCCCACACTGATAATAGTACTTTTTGATACTTGAGTAGACTAATGCTAGAAATAGAAAGGGCAGGAGGATCTTCCTGCTCTTCAGTATTGACTTTTCTTAATGAATCTCCCAATTTACCTTTTATCATCCTTTTTTATGTACTTTTATAGATTGGAAAATGCCCCGGAAAAAATTAAATTATTTAGAAAAGCTTTAAAATACTGTCTAAACTAATAGTATTTGGGGAAAAACATGGTGGAAAAATTGTAAATATTTTTTAAAATTCCTGGAAAAATTGTAGTTTATTTTTAAAAATTCCTCCAGGAAATTATTTTGAAAATACTCGTCAAGAAATGATAACATTTGTTGAAAAATTCCTGGAAATTTAAAAAATATTATTTTTAAAATCCTGGAAAAAAAATAAATATTGGAAAAAAATGTCCAAGAAAAATTGTAGATATAATAAAAAATGTTGAAGAAAATTAGAATATCCAGGAAAAAAATCCTTGGGAAATAATAAATAATGTCCAAGGAAAATTGTGAATATTCAAAAAAAAAATTACTGGAAAAAGATATTGTGTGAAATAAAATTATAAGAACAGTATAATAATAAAAAATGGATGAAATCAGGATTCCAAAATTATGAAACGAATGGAAAAATAATAATTGATTTGTTTTTGATTGAATTCCATAGGGTTTTATCAATTCGTGGTGCAACCGCTGTTCACGGAATGGCACCGAATGCTGACGACGCCGCTGTCGACGGGGATGATGAGTAACTTGGACTCGAACAAGCAGAAATGGGATCAGCTGTTGGTGGACGAGACGGCTCAGGACACTCAGACGGAGATGTCGGATGCGGAGGACTCGGAGACGGCGACGGGTGAAGATGGAGGGGAAGGTCCGATGCTGAATGTGACGCTAGTGGATAGTAGAGATCATCGGATCGGGGGGATGAGGGAGGATGCGGAAAGGGGGGCGGGAGGCTCCCGCTCTGTCCGCTTTGATCCCCGGACGACGATCACGGCCGCGAGTGACTCGGACAATAGTGATGGGGATGAGGAGGGTGGTGGGGGGAAGAGTAAGCGAGGGGATGATTCCGGATTCCTGGGGATCCCTGGCCCCTACGCCCGTCGTCACTCCATTGCGACGGGGCTGATGGGGAGTAATATCCAAGTCCCGCCGGGCGGCCTCCTCTCCACCGCCAGCAGCGTCAGCAGTCATGGCGGGAGCACGCTGAGTATTACGGAGATGGTGACGACGTCCCGGACGGTGGGTCGGACGGTCATCCGGCGGGAGAGTTTGCCGGGGACGGTGGGTCGGACACTTCCGACGAAGACGATCTTGCATTTACAAAGGCTGAGTAACAAGCAGCAACAACAACAGCAACAACCTTCGACAACAACCACAACAACAACTAATAGCGATAATAGTTCGAACAGCGGGTCAGGGAGCTCGTCGACAGTCGGAGCCACGGCGGGATCCGCATCCCCCTTCGGGGACTTTGGGGACAATACCCCCGCACCGGCGTCGCCGAACAGAGTCGGGGCGGAGAAGAGTAGCTGCAGTAGTTGCTCGACGACGGATGAGATCCTCGACTTCACTTACTCCCTCCCGGAGACAGGGAGTCGATCTTCGGGGAGTCCGCGGAGATTGCACGACACCACAGACCTTGATGAGCTTTGTCCGGGCACGAGTATCCTGTCCATGTCCCCGAACGTGACGCACGTGACGCTCCAACAAACGGCAGAGCTGGAGGATCAGCGCCGTCACCTCATCCGCCAGCAGACCTGCCCCGTCGTCAGTATTACGGATGGGAGCGGGAATTTCAATCGGCCGCGCTTCCTCTCCGCCGCCGCTGCAGTTTCCCCGACGGCCGTCGCATCTTCCTCCATTATCACGCAGCACCGGAGTCGGAATCGGAGTCCGGAGATAGCGGGGGAGGACTTGGGGAGATGCAGTGGCGGGAGTAGCAGTGAGGCGCTGATGTGTGAGGTGATTTCGGAGGAGGCGGACAGACAGAGTTCGGGGGGTTCCTCGGCGGAGGCGAGTCCGCTGGAGATCTTCGTCCAGCAATTCCCTCCGGTGTCGGACGACAATGACGGGGAGCCGCCGCGGCGGGAGAGTTTGGAGACGGACAAGGGCGACTGTGACATTTACTTGAACAAGACTGAATCATATGGTTCCAATGATTTGCTTACTTACTCGATCTCTTCCGAAACAACTCATCCCGGCACCTTCAAGTCCTCCTTCGATTCGGAGCATAATATCGGGGATAGTTTTGATGAGCCCCCGATGATGATGCAAGGATCAATCACAACAACTTCCGCAACCACCACCAGCACTAGAGATGACAACGCTTGTTGTTTTGAACGCTTCGGGGATGATGAGGACCAGGAGGAGGATTTCGACATGACTACTACTGCTCCTCCGTATAATCACACCCCATTATTCGCTCAGACTTATGACAGCGCCACTCAGACCGACCACCTCCACTCCGCCGCCAGCACGGGGGAGGACAAGGAGAGTGGGAAGAAAAGGAGCTCCTGCCCTCAGATCGGCTATGAACCCGACAATGAGGACCTCCTCCCTGGCAACCAACCCACTTCCAATAGCAATAGCAATCGTCTCGCCACAATCCTCATGTGGAGAAATAATCGGCTCTGGAAGAGTCTCACCGAGGAAGAGATGGATGATCCGAATCTGGAATTGAACGTCGAGGACAGTCTCCTTTCCAACTATTATCACAACTGGAATGTCCAAGTTACTCAGCAAGCACAACAGGTTTGTGTTGCCACTTTTGTATTTGGTTTTGTATTTTTTTTTTGTATTTTATTTTTGTATTTATTGATTTTCCTAACGAATTGTTTAAAAAATTTAGGGGATTCTCGGAGCTCGATTGCAGATCAGACGGGGCTCTGCCCCCACAGCTGGACCTACAATGGGCTGCCGGGGAGCCCAGGACCGACGTTCGGACCCGACTCAGTATCATTCGAAATCCTGTCTGATCCCTGGTAACAATTTAGTTCCGCCGGCGAGCGGCGGTGGTCCCTTCTGCGAATTCCCAAGCCCGAAAGGGAAAATTCCGTCTGCTCCGAGAAGAGGTTCAGCTCCGGTGGATCTCCGCCAGAGTACGTGACCTTTAAAGAAATTATTAAATTAAAAATTTGATGTGAATTAATAATAATTATAATAATAAGGAATTTAAACACTTAATAATAATATTTAATAATTGTTTAGACATTCAACGGACATTTTCCCAGCCTCCTAAACCCTGCTTGCCGAGAATGGGCAGGAGGGGTTCGTTACCCGTCGATTCATCCAACTCAGGTGAGGATTTTACATAAAATGAAAATTTAATTAATAATAAATTGAAAAATAATAATAGATTCTAGGATAATTATTAATTTAAATAATAATTATAAATTGAAATTTTAAATAATAATAATAAATTATTATTTTCAGCTGAGTCGTCTTTCGCTTACAAATGGATGCACGTGTTCCCGTACAATGAGGACGATGGATTCTCTTTGAAGCGCCGGAGTTCAGGAGGGCCAGAATTATTTGCAGCTGCACAACAAAAAGTCTCCTCCTCGTCCGTGTCCTCCATAGGAGCTTGGAAAGCTCAAATATTTATTGAGAAAATAAATCCTTCCGGAACTTCTTCACCCGCTGGTTTTGGATACTGGCCGGGGAGACGCCGAGGGTCGCTCCCCATCGACGTCTGCATTGCGTCTTCCGGTTCCTGCTCCTCCGAATCAGAATCTTCAGGTTTGCATAAAAAGATTTTTTTAATATTTTTTTTAAAAAAGAAAAATATTTGTATAAATTCTTATATGAATATATATTAAATCATTAATTAAACGAAAGAAAATTACAATATTCGGATTAGGAGATTAATTAATTTTTTTCTATTTTTACAGCCGGTGACGCAAGTGATACTTGATACTTGAAATTCGACATTGTGATATAGCTCCTGCCTTCCGTTTCCTTTCGGTGGTGGACGGAGCACATCCAATACTATTCTTCTTCGTCTTCTTGTTGCTCCCTGCGGATACAAATTTTGAATTATACTTGTTGCTTTCATTGTGATGAGCTAGTAAATTCAGATATGAGTATAAACAAACATACAAAAATCAAAAAAAGTTTGATACACTTTGCTCAAGATCTACTTAAAAACGGTTTTTGAGATCCGCAGTTTCACCATACACACAAGGTATATTGTTAAATAGTGTGTATTATGCAGTTAATTCGTAACTGAGGATCTCCTGGAAATCTCCGCAGACAAAAAATAAATAAATAAAAAAAATAGGACTCCTCCGTTGTTCCGTATCTCTGGGTGAGAGAATCCGAAAAAAGCGCTTGTTCCAATTTATGTAATAAAATGGGGGATTTGTACTAAACTACATATACGCACGTTCGATGATGACACATATGAAGATTGAAGATATGAGCAAATAATAATAAAAAAAACACAAAATATTATAGAGAAGCAGAAGAATGAAGAAGAGTTTATTTCATCATGATCAACAATACGCTTAAAAATAAAAGTAAAGTCTCCGGGCCCAAAGAAACACACACACTACTACTACACGTTTTTTCCTCTTCATACACAAGAAGACTCATAAATAAAAACAACTCTCGCGACAAAACCAAGAAAAAATATTATTTAAAAGAAGAAGAAGAAAAGAAAACAATTTTGAGAAAATTAATTCTTCGAATGTTCTTTCAGCATCACTGAAAAAATAAATAAATTCCAGCTGAGAGTTTTTAGGATTAATAATAATAATAATTAATAATAAATTACAACTTTAAGCCCGTGCACAGCACGGGGGAAAATGCACTGATTGGTCGTGACGTTTGCCACGTGGAACACATTCAAACTGTAGAGTGGGAACGCGGACAAAGATTTTAGTGTGAATATAATGTATAATAGATAAGGGAGGATTGATTATTATAAAGTCAATAAATAAATTCCAGCTGAGAGTTTTTTTTAGGATTAATAATAATTATAAATTAAATATTAATAATATTATTATTGTATAATAAATTTTAGGATTGTAATGTATGTATACGTGTACATTGTACATTATTATAAGTAGATATACATATGTGTATTATCTATATATGTAGAGATGGTTCGTTTCGTGACACACAAGATAAGATGATTAAACAAAAAATAATAAATATTTCATAGCTCGTTTTGACGTGATATACTCAACTTATATGTACTAATCATTCTGGGAATGGCGCGTGGATTACATTAAATAATTATTATTATTATGCTTATGTATTGTTATAGAGGACGGCATTACTGATGATCGTGTTTTATTACAAAAATAAAAAATGGAAATATTAACATTTCCCAACAACTAGAACAGCAACAACTACAACAAGTTCAACAAATTAACTGTGCATATTATTAATTATTATTATTATTAAATATTAACTAGCTTTAAGCCCGTGCACCGCACGGGGAAAACACGCTGATTGGTCCTTCCGTTTGTCACGTGGTCCATATTCAAAGCTTAGTGGGAACGCGGACACCGATTTTAGTGTGAATAGTTGGGTGGATTATTATTAAATATTATTATTATCAAATTTATTATTCTTAATTATTATTATTAAATTTATTATTCTTAATTATTATTATTAAATTTATTATTATTAATTATTATTATTATTAAAATAAAAAAGCTACAAAGGGTTGTTGAAACAAATAATAGATAATTGTAGTTACAATGTTAATTGATTATTTTGATTAATTAATTAATGTACGAAGTATTGCAATAAAAAAATCTTGTATTAAATGTAATTATTACATTAATTAATTACTATTATTTTTAAAAAGGAAATTTCGTAGAAATAAGCATTATTATTATTATTATTAATTGTAAACACGACGAAATGAATATTCAAGTGCAGCTGTAGACAGTTAATTTTTAAGTTTAATTTTTATTAGTTAATTTAATTAAATGTAAATCTGTACATTATATTAATTCAAATATACTTTACACTTCCTGTGTTTTCATGTACTGTAATAATAATTATTATTTGTGTTATTATATTAAATTACCATATATTTTAGTTTGCTATATATAGTTTGGATACGTAAAATATTTAAGTTGTTCGAACAGTTATTATTATTTTATATTTAAACGATCGATGTAAGTACACATTATTTCAATTATTATTATTATTACATTATTATTATTAATTGGATTAGCTGAACGCGTGCTAGAATATTTTTTGTTAATATTATAATTTTAATATATTAAGTTAATTTATCGTTTACAGCATTTTTAATATTATGCAATCATTATCGTGTAATTTTTAATAATAATTATTGTTAGTTAGTTTCATCCATTTTACAATTTTATTTTATTAAATTCCGGTTATAACATAATGTGTCGAATTAATATTGTAACAGAATATTATCTTAACCCAATGCTGTTTATAATTTAGTTTATGTATTTGTTTTGGGCAAATGAATTGTGCAATATATTAAAAATTTATTTAATTTCGATTATTAATATATGTGTATGTAATAATATGATTATTTAATTATAATATTTTTTTTGAGAGTGTGAGACACCAAAAAATGAAAGACACAAATCATCATCATCATCATCATCATTGGAAATTGTACGTTCGATCATCCATTCGTTAAATTTTGAGTGACGCTCCTCGTAATAAAAAAAAGTTGTTAAAAATAATTATAATAATCTGTATATATATTGCTATTCATACAGACTTGATACACTTAATTATTACTTATAGTTATTATTGCTACGAGAAGATTATGATCAAATTGGAATTCATTTGGGAAATCTTCTATCTGTACACGAGAATCTTTCATTGTAAATTCAAATTCAAAGAATTAAATGTTGTCGTGGTGGGTGTTGTCCTTGTTGTAATTCTGTATTGTTGGTGAGATAAATAATAATCATAATAATATTATCGGTGTACATAATATATACTTATTGACTGTATAGTTAATCCGAAGATTTTACCTGGAAATTCCCCGATGTGGTTATTATTACATTTTTGCATCTTATTACAGAAATTAGTTGTAGTGACGATTATTATTGATGAATCATTTCTATAAAGAAAACCTCTAAATTCGGATGAGATTCATCTGTTCAGCACCCCGTTCTTTTCGTTTTTAATTCGTAATTAAAAATTTGAAATGATTCGTAATTAAAAATTTGAAATGAATCGTAATTAAAAATTTGAAATGAATCGTAATTAAAAATTTGAAATGATTCGCAATTAAAAATTAACAATGATTCAATGTAACAGTGGACTAAAAAAGATCGTGAATAGTGAAATTATAAACTAGCTTGAAGCCCGTGCTCCGCACGGCCCCATCTGTTTGATTGGTTGTGTTGTCACGTTCAACAAATTCAAAACCTTGCGGGAACGCAGACAAAGATTTTAGTTCGAGTATAGGAGAAGATATACTAAAATCGTGATTAATTGTAAATGTACTAAAATCTGGAGTAATTATAGATGTACTAAGATCCGGAATAACTGTAGATGTACTAAAATTGTGAATAATTGTATATGTACTAAAACTTGACTAATTTATTGTAGGTGTACTAAAATCGTGAATAACTGTAAACGTACTAAAAATCGTAAATAACTAAAATATTGTAAAAATAACTAAATGTACTAAAATCGTAAACAATTAAATGTACTAAAATCGTAAATAACTAAATGTACTAAAATCGTAAATAACTAAATGTACTAAAATCGCAATATACGCTTGTTTCGATTAATCGGTAAAAATATATGTGATACAGTGATGATATATGGACGTGGGTTTTTGTCGTGTCGTGTCTGTAATAATGAATTGATTACATTACGGATATATAATAATAATATTAATTATTCAAATATTACATTAAACGTGTCTGTCCTCCGTGCGTGTGTGTTTGTATTTGTCCGCGGATGAGGATTTGAGGTGTGGGGATGGGCAGGATGATGGTATTATGGAATGAAGGAAAACCGAAATTAGGATCTTAAAATTTTGTCTATTTAATGATGGAGACTACTATACCAATATATATGCAAAAACAATAAGAGCCATTTTGTAGGTCACGATGTAAAGATTCCAACTATATATACATACTATAGAAGAAAAAAAGTATTCGGAATTAAAATATTCTTCTTCATCATTTTCACAAGGACTGGCTTCTCTCTTTCTTAAAAAATATATAAGACGCAGCTCAGATTTGATACACACTCTCACTCGTCGAGAAAAGAAAATCATATTTTCTGGTTCCTGTCACTAATAACTAATTACGTGTATATTGTATATATATATGCATGATATATTTCATATCCAGCGCTGATAGAGAAAAAAACAGGAAAAATCCGTATTCATCTCCCGCCTATTCTTACGTATGTAAAAAAATGCTGAAAGAACATATTACATATATATCTTAAATGTAAAAATAACAATTAGCGTAAAATTACTTATGTATTACATACAAAAATTCTGTGGTTACGGGATAAATGACGCGATTGAAACAATTACAAGATGCTAAACTAAAAGGTGCGCACCATGCTTAATTACAAATGTATACCATATGGAGATACCAATACCATGATAATTAAATGTAATAAATTCACTTCAAATGTGTGGGTTGGATGTTCATTGTTGTTATGCTGTCATGGCTCTATATCTCATATTTAATAATTACACAAGGATTGTAGTATAAAGAATATAAATGTTAAAACACAAATTTTGTATAAAAAATTTCAAATATTGTATAAAAATACAAAATTTGAATAAAAAATACAAATTTTGTATTAAATTAGGATAAAAATACACAAAAATAAATGTAATATTATTGTCAACAACTAATTAAATCGTGTAAGGCTGTTGGGGTTGGTGTTGGTTGTACTACAATGCATTCAGAGCATGAATATTGCCATTATTTAATGATCTATAGAGTGTGGTCAAAAAAATTAGAATAATTACCAAAGGGTGTGAAAATTTACTTAAACTTACGCGGGAAATTCAGTATAGATATTTGTTATTGTGAACAATTATTATCGTGAAATATTAGAATTAACGCAAGCGTGATCGGATCATCTGATCCGATTGGCGTGTGTGAAAATTAAAAATAATATTAGGAATAGTAATAACTAAATTATTATTAGTGGTAACATAGATGAACAGTAAAAACTATTATAAAGAGATGAGAGTACAACTTCTTGGAATAAATATTCTTGCTGTTATTAATATTGTAAAAAAGTTGGTTTCCTCTGAACTCGCAACTCCGGACCTTATTAAGGAGGGAGTGGTGTCAGAGACGGAAATGTAATTTTATTACATTTGAAGTCCTCGCAGATGAACATTAAATTCAATATTTAAATAAACAATACAATATTTAAAAAAAGGAATGTATTAAATTAAGTAATTAAACCAGTCGTCCGGATGAAGATGCTGGGAGGTGGTGCATAACTATATTTAATAATAATAATAGTAATAATAAATTATTATTATTATTATAGATAAAATATAATGACGAGGCGGACATTCGATGACACTTTATCAACAATTCAACAAGCCAAATGTAAAAAATCAATCAATTCTTACCAAATGTTGTCTTTGATGTACAAAACTAAAACAATTTAAACGTGTAAAACTTACATTTAATGTAGGCTGAGTAAACTATACTAAATGTATTTTCATTCATAAATAGTCATTAAAGCAATATATATTGTTATATAACATATATATATTGTGCGTATGTAACTACACACCATCTATAAGATTATACATGTATGTATGTATGTGTACTGTCTTTGCTCTATAGAGTGTTAATTATGCCGCGGATATTTTATTATTTACAATTACATACAATTTTAATTATTATTACAGAATTACAGAACACAAGAATACAAGATTGAAAAGTGCGTTGTGCACCTAATTTTAACCCACACACAAAAACAACACTGACACACAAAATTCGCACAATGATCAATAACTAGAAAGGATCATAAGATCATTTTTTATTTATTCCAATAGTACAGTAGTACTTTTGTTATTGCACTAACAAACCAATAGGCTTTTTCTCTACAGAGGGCGCCTAAATAACAATAGGCTATTGACATGCGGACGATGCCTAAAAATTATTAGGCTCTTTACATTCAAAAGGACCCTAAAAAACAATAGGCTGTTGACATACAGTGTGAGCCTAAAAACAATAGGCTCATACATGCGAAGGGAGCCTAAAAACCAATAGGCTCTTAGCATGCGGAGAGAGCCTAAAAAACAAGGGAGAATCTCTTTTAATATTATTCATTAATTATTATTAACCATGTGCGGCGTTGATTGTCATTTGCGATTAAATTACAAATTTTATTATGTGTTTGTGTGTGTTGGAAATAGTTATAGGGAGAAACTTTTATTATTCCTTATTAATTATTAAATTAAACTGTACATATGACTGACTTGATTATTTTCTAAATCTATAGTTTTGATTTGACCATTTTATTGTGTGTAGGAAAAAGACATTAAATTCTTAAATAAAATTCACCATTTCCTGGATTCTCGATGGTTTATTATAGAAAAATGCTTGACAGATATTTATTTTGGTATTTTAATCATGAAATCCTCATAGCTGGTCTAATTTTGACTATATTTTTATTATTATAGAGATTTTATTAATTTATTTATTATTAGACATAGAATCACTCAAACAATTCGGTTGTGACCTCTGTGACCTCTCTGCAAGCAAATAATAATATTGTTAAATTAATTAATAATTATTGGGAAGATTTTAGGAATTGATTTTAATTTTGTGAGAACACAAAAATTAAAAAAATAACTCGAAGGTCTTCCTTGTCAATCTTCCTCTCTCTCTCTCTCTTTCTGTAATAATTACTTAAACTGATCGAACAAGTTCAAGAAATAAAATGAAAATTACGACGAATTCATATCATCCATTAATAAGATAATTTATTATATAATTAAAATATAGAAATTATTAGAAAGTTTGTTCGTGTGAAGCAAAATGAACTCTCATTGTTGAAGGCAAATACTACTGTGTAATAGATTATTATCATTATTACTCAGAAACAATAATTAATTAATTAATTATTAATACTTTTAATTATTTTGTAATAATTATTATATTATATTAGTACGGGACCCTTCGGATTTGGTGAAATATTAATTAATAATTATTATTACTATTGTTTGATAGAAATAGAGATTTATTTAATGGCGTATTTATTGATGAATTTGTATCGATGTATTTCGAAAAGAATTTAATATTATATTATTATTTTTTAGACAGTATTATTATTGTTAATTGTGTCAGTCCTATAGTTAATTTACAAATTAATCGTAAGATGGAGAAGACGGTACGTTTAATTTTAAGAAAATAATAATGAATAAGGGCGTGGGGTTAACTGTTGCGTCGGCGCGATGACCGAAGATTTTTTAGGCTGAGGTCGCCATAAGGGCGTCGAAATATAAGTATAAAGTTAAACGATGTTGAATGTAATTAAATGGTTTTAGGCTAAGTTGACCTAAGATTTTTGAAAGATTATAATATTATTACGTGTAATAAATCCCATATTGTAAACACTCTATACTCGTTATAAGATTAATAAAATCACACCAATTTTATTGTAAATATTGTGCAATTGGCATTCATTTTGATATTTCGGTATTTTTAATCCACATTTCCATAATTTAGTAATAGTTGGCATAATTTCCATGCTTTTCATATACAAAAATTGATACAAAAATTGATACAAAAATTGATACAAAAATTGATACAAAAATTGATACAAAAATTGATAC
>JAQGAK010000851.1:0-49938 GCA_034696945.1 Lipothrix lubbocki | reverse complement strand
ATTTAATATACAATTTAATGTATTCAAATATTTCAGAACTTACCTTTGATTAACCCCATAATGATATCCTGTATCCCGAACCTACTTAACTATACAATAAATTATTTATTTATAATTTACACTTTAATAAAAAACTATTACATAAATTCTATAGTTATTAGTTATTAATGTGAGAAATACTATTTTAAGACATTGCAACAAATATTGAGAAGGGTTTACTCGGAGATTTTCTACCCGTTGATGGATCTATTTACTACAGAACTAGCCAAAATCCAACTATTATCGATGCCAAAGTAAATTCGCAATGTCCGGGAAGTTATTCCGTTGTTCATGATTAAGAAGATTTCCCTATACGTAGTATACTTATTGCTATTATACAACGCATCTTCTCTTCTTAGTTGCATTTAGGAATTAATAAGAAAGCATGTGTGCATATGCCTATAATCAGCAAATGAAAATAAATATATTTCCGTTAATAATGCCTAACTAATAAAAACAAGTATACATACAGGCGTCGAAGATCGAATTGTCACAGAAATCTGTAGAAGAAGTGGTAATAATTTAATAAAAAGGGACATCATCATTTACAGAAGCATGAACAGAGTGACATGCTTGCATATGCAATAATATACAATGTCAATACATCATGCATTGAAATACATATATGTGGTATAGATAAACAAAAAATGCATTAAAATTTATGGCTAGTAAAATTTAAGGAAAAATCAAAAAATAATTAAGGATAAATCCGGGTAAATAGAGAGATCCTGTACAAAACCTTGAAAAATAGAATAAAGATTTTAACAAAAATTATTTTTAAAAAAGTACAACACTGTGGCCATTTATTTTAGTAAAAATATTATTTTGCGTATTTACATAGTAATTCAAGAAATAGGCATGCATCAGTATATTGTGTCTTTTTTAATAATTTATTTTTTCAAAAAAATTGGCAAAAAAATCTTTTGCGTTCTGTTATACATATAGTATAATATACTCTGTGCTTTATAGGTTGTTGTTTGTATAGAGAGTCAAGAGCTCCAGAGGTTGGTGTATTCCTTGTAAACAAGTGCCAGGAGCAAAATATATAAATTTAAAGTCCTCTGAATGAAGGAGGAAAGGAGTAATAAGCTACAGACGAGAGGAATGATCATATATATGTTTTTGTTGTGAAGTTGTGTGTGATCGTCATGTTTTTATTCGCTGTTTGGCAAGCTACATATAGGTACTTTAGGACTGCCACGGGTACCCGTGCACCACCACCAGCACATGACGACCCACGAGCTGCATGCTGTTCATACATATAAACAGTTACTTGCATCCCGTCCAAGAAGTCCAAATCCATGTAATGACGTATATATGGGTACACACTATAATAACGTTCTGGGAGGTTATTCATCAATGTGGACTTACGTTGAAGTATCTTACTTCGAAGTAGCAACTTACGTTAGATTCTTACTTTTGACTTACGTCGAGATCCTACATGCTATTCTCAATGCTAATCGTAGCGCTAAAGTAAGTCGTGACGTCACAATAGAGCGACGTCATTGCATGGTCAGGCATAGAGTTAGTACTCGCCATCGAGTGTCCGTATGTTAACATTGCATCCATTTTCAAACCATTTTTTTGGTGCAACAATCGGAAGACATAGATTTATTACTCGCCATTGAGTGCCCGTATGTTAACATTGCAGCATTTTTAAACAACAATATTTTCGAGCGCAACCAAGGATTGCCCGACCAAGCAAGTCTGCTTTCGTTTAATTCATTCATGCTTAATTATTCACTAATATTTACGTAATAATCATAACTATATTATGTTACAATAAAATAATAATAGTAAGAAATATTATTAAAAAAATCAATAAACATAATAACATTGATATTATTATAGAAAATAATAAGTTTTTAAATATTGTTAAATAATATTAAAAATTTACAACAAACATTAAATATTAATTATTAAGTATTAATTAAAAAAAGAAATCAAACAAGTGGCATATAACATGAGTAAACATGCAATTTAAATGGATTTAGTCCATTCGACAGGAGTAACTTGAAAAGCATTGCGTACATACTGTAGTAATTCACTTGCACGCTCGTTGCGTCTCGCGTAAGTTTTCGACGTAAGTTACTTCAACGCAAGAGGATACTCACGTTCGAGAATAGCAAGTAAGGAGAATCGACGCAAGTTACTTACTTACGTCGAAAATTTCGTTGTGAATAAGGTCCCTGATCTGCACCAAAATTTAAATCAACTTCTTATCCATCATTTCCCCCAAATTCCACATGAAAGGGTTACTTGGTAACCGAGCCGAGGATCTCTCAACGTCCTTTGGCCACGTTCACGTCCCGACGTCTCTCTCACTCATCCCTAGGTAGGTAGGTATATAGGTAGGGTATTTTGCAAACTCCGAGCTCCATAGGAGTAGTATAAGCTAAAATGGAGCAACAGCATCAGATGAAATACGAAAAACATTTATCATCCAATTACATGTGCTTATCTGCACCGATGCGTATCATAACATTCACATCACAGCTCTCATGTCTTAAAAATTGATTAGTGGGAAGCGAAAAATATATGTCTCTTTAACTCCCGGGTTGGTAGTATAGGTAGCTTGGTAGTTACAATATAAGAGTATCTCTACTCTTTAGAAGACTAGCACTATCTATGTATAGTTAGTCTATAGTATAGTAGTATATGTTGTAGTTTGTACTTATTATATGGAATGTTTATTTTGCGCTATAAATTATTTTTCAGGCGCATCAAGTAGCTTTCTTTATATGAAGATAATAATTGAATCTGTCCCTATATACATGTTTGGATTATATTTTTACCATTTGTACATATACAGTATTTGGTACAATGTATGGACTTTATGTAGTCGGTGAAGGATGTGGAAGTGTTGATTTCTATATCTTGAAAAAAAGAAGTTGCTACTTAAGGATCCTTCGCCGATGATGTATATACTTTAGAGTTTAGTAGCAGTCTGTTGTACAGTTTGATTGTAAAGTATACAGTAGAATTTGTAGTAGTTGCAAAAATATTGTATAAATACAAGTCACACGTATGTCTATGTTAATCCCAATTTATGGCAACAGTGCCATATTGACATCAAAACCTGTAGAGCATACGAAACTAATAAAGATGAACAGCAACTAAATATGTACGGGTACTGTGCGGAGTGTACAAAAGAAGGACGCGAGCACACTAAACAAGTAATAAAATAAGATGCTAGCGCTATGTTTTTTTTTCTTAACTTGTAAGTACTATAGCGTACGACCAAAGAATAAAATGTGGAAGTAGATATATGTATGGTATGGATTTGAAATTTTTTTAGGTCTTTTTAGATTGAACTAGGTACTTTTATTGAGAAGCAAGACACGTCCGACTTTTTTTCAAATGTGTATGTATGTACATAGTATTTGCTTGATGCCATTAGATATTATCCAAGCTCTCCAACTCTTTAGCATTCTCTTGCATCTTATTGACACAGGCTTGACGGGATTCAGACACGAAGAATTTCCGGTCCTCGGAGTCTCCGAAAAGACCCTTACCGAACTCATCCCACTGCTGCTTGGTCATGTTGTGAGGGTCGGGGATGGCAGTGGACAGGGGATGATTACCTTCCACAATTAGTTTTAAGTCCTCGGCTCTCAAGCGGAGAAACTCATAATCCTTGGCTCGTTGTGAATCTAAAGGTTCCTTAAAGGATCTGACGAATGTAATTTTCGATCTTGATTCATTTTTAGTCTCACTTTTCCCATCAGATTTCTCGGATTTATCTTTGCTCTCATTCTCTTTTGATGACTCTTCTCCTTCAAGGGCAACATACATTCTAGGATCCTGGCCTGATTTTGCTAAGTTCAGCTTCACTGGTTCTTCCACCGGACCAGCATCCAGCTCACCGAGTACAACCCGATTTCGATATATCACTGTTAAATCTATAATAGAGGGATGCATTAGTTTGATGAAGGGAAGCGACGACGGCATTAGAAATTTTCCTCAGTAGTTTACATTTGTTAGCTGCTATAAGGGACAGAGCGTCGCCAATACCAACAAAAATATCTCCTTGACGTGTTCCGAAACAGGCGTAGGTGGGCAACCAATTAAGGCAGAGAACCTGGGAAGAGCAGAATCGAATAAAATTCGGGAAATAGATCCTCGCCTGATGTACATACATATATAAAGTTATTTAGTTAGAATACTCGAACGAGCTCGTTCTTTTCACTCCAGAGTCTAATGGTTTCGTCTTGCGAAGCCGTGCAGAATAAAAGCAAATCTTTATGACCTGAGACGGAGATAATGGGTTTGTTATGTGCGACTTGACTGCGATGGTCGTACCGACCTGCATTAAATGCCTGTGGTTAGTTTAGTTGTTTTGAATATATACGCTCAACATCTATTCCGTGTTATATGAATAACAGATGAAGCATTTACCTGCATCCAAATTGTTAAAAATGACAAGCTTGTGGGAAGCGGATTCAGGGTGAGAAAGGCTTTAAGCAAAATAATAAGTTGACGATGTTGAGTCATTAGCCTGAAGCACACAGGATACTTACACAAACTGAACGGTACTTTAAGAAACCAACAAATCTTACGCAAATCCCACAAGTTCCCGTGCAAAGGAGATGTGATGTATGGGATACTTCCACGACACATCTAATAGCGGCATGAATTCCTCGTCTTGGTTGAAAACTATTTTCCACATGCGAAAGCTGGGTTCAGATCCGGCAGAAACAAACTGATTTAGTTCCGGATTCAACACTATGCGGCTCACTTGGCCCCTATGGCACTGCAATGTCAATAATAAGCAATCAAATAGGCGAAAAATTTCCATTAGCGACAGGATATTAGATTTTCCGTGATGAAATCACCGACGCCGTGTATCCGAGTGCCCCGGTCCTGACGTCTAGTTTGCACACGCACCCATCCCGTCTTCCAGCAATGATAAACATAGCCTTGCCACTAAAGTGAGCCTTTTTCTCTAAATTTTCAAAATACATAGTCACCAGAGCATGTATAACTATTTTCCTCAGCATTTTCAAGAATGCTAATCACTTACTGCTCGAAAATGTCAACTCTTTTTCTGGCATCACAACGCTCGGGATGTAGTCGTAAAAGCAAATAGCAGTGATGGAAGAATCCCACATACCCTCTTTCCATGCATCTCGAGACTTACATGGATTGAAATTAGCATCATAATGCTGGATATCTAGTGCATCTTTTGCTGAAACTCCTTCCACCAGCAAATGTAGCAATCCTATTTTCGAATTACAATGAACAAAAATTGGTATCTTGAGACAGTAAATTGGTATAAAGTTATTTCCAGGATGTATTTAAAGTCTTACGGCGCTGAGGCACAAGCGTGGCGGCATTAATAATACATCCGTTACTCACGATCGGACCCACCAAAGCAGTAGTCAATATATCTCCTGTTAAATTATCAATAAATTACCATGCCGTACTCAATTTACTACGCTAACAAGTGTATACCTAGTTAGTATAGACAGCATTAACAAGTTGTCACCATAACCCTATACACACTACTGAAGTAGCATGTACCTACCTGATGCTGGATTAATTAAACGAACACTGTTATCCTCTTGGACTACAATTAATTTTACTGGTGTGTCTGGGCTCCAAGTTAATTGCATATGGTGAATTGGAGAGCTAGTGGGATTTTTAAAAGAGCTGATAGTATCTTTTTTTGCGTAACGTGTACGTGTCTTTGCATACATGATCTAATAAAGGTGAATCCGCCGACATATGGAAGAAAACACCGAAAAGTATCTGTACTTTCATGCGCAAAACATGCACACGACCATATGGAAGTGTGCAAGCTTACCTAAGGCGGCAATGAGGTACGAAAAGGTCATCCATTCTCCATATAACAAGTTTCCTAGGTCCTTGTGTCATGAAACTTTTCCTTGACCGATTCACTGCAACTCGTTCGATTATTTCAGGGGAGGTCATTGATTCCAGCTATAGAATGTCATTCCATCATTAAACTGCCACTAATTTTGTATTTATTTAACTAACAGTAATATAACAATATCTCTAAAATATCGATTCAAACCTTTTTCTTGCTTTCAAAGCTCCATGCAAAAAGAGTTTGATCTCTGGAGATAGAGATAATAGCACCTCCTCCAGGATGCTCGATGAGATGAGTGATTCTACCGGAATGAGCCTGAATACTTGTGATGTACGACCACCTGACACCCCACATTTTTACTAAATAAAAAATAAATTCTGTTGTAGCTGAACATTGCTTAAATGACCATCATAATTAATTAATTATTAACCAAATATTATTCATTTTTTATACTTGGAATACGTGGTAATTATGAATGATTCTAATTTATTGCCAAGCTTTCAATTACATAACAGTAATCATCTTCAGGGCTAACGTAGGAATTAACTAAATAATTTAATATTTCATCGCTGAATTCTTAGCTTACAAAATCCACGTTCATCCCCAGTAACCACATACTCGGAAGATCCAATAGCCACAATAGCAGTAATTCTACAATCATGAAGGTTCCTTTTAGTCCCATGGACTCTCCCAGTAACGTCAATTATGGTACAGTTTCGTTTAAATGTCAAGTAAATCCATTGTTTCTTATCATCCTGAGGGCGATCAAAGCAGTATTCCTCTATCACAGAGCCGTCCGCTTCTATATCTGACATTTTGAGCACATCTTGCAGTGAAATCACGTTATTAGCAGGTTGATAAGAGTATTTCTAGACCAAAATAAATCACTTTTGTCTCAATGATTAATACATTTCAAAATCTGGTTAATTTATGCGATTTATTAATGTTATTCACTACTAGAGACATTAATTCATCATACTATAATGCTACACTCGCTGATAATGAAGAAATCTATCCCTTCATCAGCTTTCTTGTCCCCATAAATAATCGTTCCGATAGGAGAGACGGACATGGAGTCAATGACGACTGTGAAATCCTCCTTCGTAATGTAAAATCCACTTTTATTTGGTGTCCACAAAATGTAATTGGAAGTATCCTTGATGTAAAGGAACTTTGAGAATTTCTTGGTCGGAGCCTTAGTTTGGGGCAACAAGTTCCCAGCCCAGTCGTACCGTAAAACTTGGCCCAGCTTATTTACCAAAACGTACTCCTGCATTAATAAAGTCCATACATACATCACCAGTGTTAATAAGTAATGGAGCCTTATTGTATAGGAACAGCTTCACTTGTTCTAGTTATTACTTCCGTATTCCGATTACATATGAGATCCAGGACCCCATAAACGCCTGAATTAGTAGCCCCTTGGGATATTCCATGTGTCAATTTCCTGTCTTCAACATACCCCACTCCGTGATTAACGGCGGTGTCAAATTCTTCCTGTTTTTCTAACAGCGGCTCTAAAGATTTCCTCAATCCATCGAACGTTCGGGTATAATTGTCATAAAATCTGACCGTTAGGTCCAAAGGCCGATGTCCATGGCCATCGCCGCCTCCGGCTGTGCACGTATCTGTGACCTCCGTTTTTGAGGTCATCTTGCCAATCAAATTCTATTTTCTTGATTCTCCGCCTCTTATTTTTATTTTTTGTAACCAATAAGGAAAGAGTTTCAAGTGACTGTCTGGATCATCGCACCCAGCAGCAATGTGAAACGAAAAGCGTCTGTGTTTTACAGAAGCTAACGAGCTTAAATTGAGTAAGTTCGCAATAGAGACAGACAAACAGAAAGGGTCTTCGGTCTTCTCTCGGTCTCTTCCTCTTTTCCGTTCGGTGCAAAAAAAGATTCGATCGCGCAGAAAACAGTAAAGTAATTTTAATGCAAAAATCGTGTAGCTTAATCAAGGCAAGCAGGGAAGTTGGCAAAACTTTGCAATCTGCTGTAGTAGTCTATTGATTGCGGAAATTCCACATGCGCTGAGTAAAACACGGAAATTGAAATATTGAAAAAATAAAAATTATTAAATAAAAATCGGGTATATGTTTCCTGAAGCTTGCGAAAGCTTTCGATCTTTATAGATGCTCTCCGCAGTTGATACTATAGTACCACATATTTACATATAAAACCACATATGGAATTTAATCAAGTCTCTCCAATATTACAAAATTTATATGCTGATTTCAAAACTTGTACGAAATAGTTAAATTTCTATTTATTTAGAATTTCCAGTGGGCCTAGATTGTAAAATCTCTCATGTCATTCATTTATAAGTACATTGTAATTTTGTCTTCTCCCAAATTCTGGATAGAACGCTGCTGCTCAAAAGGACGAAATGCAAGTTTCTGTCAAATAGCATATGTTACTATTGTGAGTTTGCTTATTGCTACTTATTAGTATAGTTATTATCTATATAGGGTATCCGGTATACTTTTATGCGTTTTCCCCAACGTGCGATTTTCTCCAGATTGTGTAATTCTTATTTCGCCCTGAACTGGTTCTAGCTGGATTTGAAACGTGAACATTATAAGACATATTTTGCTGTCCTTCCATTCCATGCAGTGCAAATTTTCTCAAGAAAAACGCTATAAAACATTTCATCCTTCATTAGGCACAGTACGGGGCTGAATCTAGATCACGTCCTTTGATATTACTGAATAAATGTCAATTCGCGCTGATTCTTGTTTGAGATGCCATTTTTACTCAAGGTCTCCGAAGGAAAGCCGTGTGAGTACATGACAAATGCACTCACTCCCAAGCTATTTGTGCAAATTTTCTCTTTATACTGTTGTGCCCGTCGGGCTGAAAGTAACCAGTGTAGTCTATTTATTGTATCAATCGGAACATAATTTTGCTTACAGAACTTACATTATATTGTCTTGAAAAAATTGTAGTTCAAGTCTGGATTCATTATTTCAAAACCTTTAAAACATTCCGCCCTATACATGAAAGACCTGGGCAAGGAGTGGATAAAATAAAACTCTAGGAAACTGGATAGTGCAAGGGGAAATTATATCATAAAATGGCTTTCACCTGCACACCACGCTGCCCTACAGACATATGCTCGTAGATCATGAAATCGTAAAATTAAAGTGCGGAGTTGAGAAGAAGTTGAGTAGTTTATAAGTAGTTGAGGAGTTTATAGCCGAAGGAAGTAATACATGTAATTAGTTTGGCGTCAGTGCATTAACAACACAACCCTGCAGACGTTTATCTTCCTTTCTCCCAACCGACTCTTACTTTGCTACTTCGGTTCGGACACTGCCATGGGGGTGTTTTACTTGCACGTATACGTCCTAGTACAAAATTAATTTATTGACTTTATACTTTTTCAGTCTCAAAATTACAATGAGATCACTGGTTTTACTGTTTATTTTAATGATGCTGACATTGGCAGGAGTAGTGGAACCAAAGCAAATACTCCAAAAATGCTGTGGTTTAATTTTCATAATTAAAGACAAGTCCTCCTCACACAATTCTTCATCACCACATCTCGATATTAATTAATTAAACAAATAATAATATAGCTTGAACAAAGTAAAAGTCTTGTTTTTATTTTTAATAACGGAAATCAGGTCTTTTATTATTTTCTAAAAAAACTGAACAATATCACACAACATACGTACTATAAAGCTTTTCTATTTAATCATCACTCTTTGCACCACGTTGCCATTAGTGTTTCACTGTAAAGCCATTGATTGAGAGCTGTGAAAATAATAATCATTCATTAAAATATCTACAGAATCAGGCCAGAACACACCTACTAATTAAATAAACATGAGAATAACGAGCATTCTAATTAGTAACTATATAACTGAATAAGCCGAATTAATAACTGGATATTACCTTCATTAAAATGCTATGGTGAGGGATATTATTATTATAACGGAGAATAAGGGTTATTGCACAGCAAATAATTAATTCCTTACCAGCTACTCTTGAATAAATTCCTACTTGGCCCTTTTTGGCACATCCCGTCACGCTACCGTGACTAACAATTCCCACTTGCGTTGCTCTTATGTATTTTCCACGCTGATCCACAAACAAAGGTCCACCGCTGTCGCCCTGGCGGATTGCAGACGATTTTATTTTTGTTAGAACCCAGGTTAATTATAATTGTGTAATTTGGTAAAATCATTTTTATTTTGTAGAACTAATTGTCTCCGTTAAAATTTTAAATTATTATTAAATTCTTGATTAAATTAAATTATTAAAATAAATTCCAAGTGATTTAAATATTTTTAACCATCTCCAAAGCACTTACCATGCACGAATCCTTGCCACCTTCTGGAAATCCCGCGCAAATCTGCTTCTCCGTGATGACCTTAGATGCTCCAATTTTATCCGGCGTGTACAACTGCTCATATTCAGTGACGATATCTTGACATCGTTCTGGATCAATGAATGGCACGCTAAGTTTCTGGAGGAGCCTCGTGGATCCTTTGGCGTTCTCGTGCGCTAACCCCCAACCCACAACAATGAGCATATCAGCTTCAGTTAATTCCGACTGATTCGCATTTAGAACGTTTGGCAAGCAAATGGGCACTACAGGTGAATTTCGGTTATGGAAGTCAATGGTGGAGTTGAGTCGAAGTAAAGCGATATCAAAATTTAAATCAGGATCGTCTGGTACGTAGGCAGGATGATGAATGATTTCACTGATGCGAAATCTGACAGAGTTTTCGTCCTTGTCCGTTTTCGGTTTTAAGTTCCATCCTGGTGCCTGAATGGATCCCATTTGGCTGGATTTAGAAAACCAGCACGGATATAATTTTTTAAATATAAAATTGTTTAAATAATAATTAATTTGGAAATAATTTTTAAAAAATGGCTAATAAAATTTACTTCTTCAATAGGATTTAAGAATAGCTTACCCTAGTGAAACATTTTTATAGCCGAATTTCAGAGTTTGGTCAAGCAAATTGGCATGAATAAGTATTTCAATGGAGTTAGGTTCTAACCAATCTTTATAATCGCTATCGTATACGCAATGGGCAGCTGTTAGGATAAACATGTTGTTAATGATGGAAGCACCGCATCTAATGTTCCTTGTATTCGGCGTTACCATTGCAGCTTGCCAAGGAAATTCATTTAAAACTACATTCTTCCCTTGTACAATCCGTCCAGATTTTCTGACACCACAACCTACGATTTCAATAGTAACGGTTTAAAAAGTTTTTGGTAGCTTTACCCATAGCAAATATTAAATTATTAGTTGACATTTTAATTATGGAGCAGGTAAAAAATCCATTAAATATGAAATAAGTATACAAATATGAAATAAATATGAAATACATCGAAACAAACATGAAATTAATTCATAAATATACACGAAATGTTTAAAAATCAAACGTACGGCAAGTATTATCAAATTTACGATCTTCATCTGGAATTTTACTCAGCCGCACCAGGTCCCGCTCATCTCCAGAAGCATTGACACAAGACGCGAGGCACTGAACCCCAGAGTAATCACGATCGAAAACATCATTTTTGGAAATTGTCATCGTGACATACAGGTCGTGGGCCAATAGGCGGGATGCGACAATTGGTTTCGCAAATTTATCCTTTCTACATTCCTTCATGAATCCACCGAGGCCATCCGTCACTTGGACAAAGTCCTGACTACAAGTGCTGTCGGATCTGATGTCAAATACCATGCAGTTAAACTGCGGTCGGCAATCCTGGCTACCCTGATTGCGATGCAACAAAATACATAGTAATTAATTACTTGATTATGGTTTCTAAAATTGTTTATGACAATATGAAATACTACATCTTTTTAAATAAAAAAGTTTATAAACAAACATTCATACAAATATCCGGCTATTGAATGCCGATGCAATACAAATTTTAACAACAAATAAATACCAGCAAATACCACTTGCAAGTGAAGCCAGTTAAATATTTTCCTTTGGCGATTTCTGATAAGTTAATAGGGTGCGATTGGTCGGGTACCAATTCAACGGAAAATGGACAGGCATCTGTACATATTGATAAAAATTACCTACGTACCTGTTTTCGACGGCAAATGTACCATTGAAAAGTATTTAAAATATTTTTTTTAAATAATGAAACGCCGTTTTAAATGCTTAAATAAATGAAAATATTTTAAAAAGATGTCTTACCAATCTCTGCTTGTTCTGCCACTGGATCAGCATACCTTTTGTGACGCCTGGAAGGGATCGCTTGACTATAGCTAATTACCTGCGGAACACAACAATTGTTGAGTTATTCTGATCGAATTGTTAAAATTCAAAGTTTGAATTAAGGGAAGACTCACTTGTAATGAGAAACAAAGTATCATTACCATGGCTTGCAATCCCTTTGCCATTTTTAAATGAAAAGTACGTTAAATGAAAAATATTTGTGCGGAGTAGTTAAACGTAAACAAAGGCTGTCAGTTACATTGTCGCTAACAATGGAACATTTCACTCATTGTCAACCTACATTTTTCAATGTCTTCAACTATAACTATGCATAATGTTTGTTGGGCTGCACTGAAAAGGCTAAAAAGAATTCCATAACAAGGGTAATGTTATACATATATGTTGTTTATAAGTACAACATTGTATGTATATATATAACATTAAAAATATTGTTTATCAACCAACAAAATATCATGAGTATATGTGTTTAAATATGTCATGCCGGTTGTTAAAAGGATGAATTTGACAGCATTCCTATGTTTGCTAATTCAGACCATCATTTTATTACTTTAGTGAGTATTTACTATTTCGAATTTTGAAGTGCCCCAGAGCTGAAACAATCACGGAACCAAGCTTGGCATAGCACTATTTACATTGTTCGCAAAAAAATCATTATTTTACGGATGTTTTGGTGAGTAAATGTACTCAAATTAATCGGCTCGAGTAGATGAAACTGTCACGACAGATATATTGAAATACTTTGAAGGTGTCAGATATTATAGTTTACAAAACATATATAGTAACAAGATCCAAACGTAACCATATTACACATTGACAAATTATGTTTTAAATACAAAACATATACAATAATAATTATAATTAGATAACATATACATACATTCCTAGAAATTATATGAACTTATTCCTATGAAGTATCCCAAAAGTTAGTTAATTGTTATTAAGTGTATCGTGTGTTAATATTTGACGTACATACTTACTTTTAGAAATTTTTCAAATGTTTATTCAATTGAGTATTATATGACTATTGTAAATGGTAAGAAAATTTAAAACCCGGAAGACCGACTACGTCGCGGCCTCAATTTCGTTCTCAAACTTTCGCACATGACCCTTCAAACGGCCAGGTCGTGGATTCTATACTGACACAATGTCATATATTATGAGCTCGTTTTTAGTTTGCCCGACATTATGCAGGTATGCTTTACAATGGGAACGAATTATGTAACTCGCCAGACCTATGAGTTAATAAAGGAAGAAACGCATATAGCCAACGTTCCTGGATAATTTTACAATATTACAAACAAATATTATAACTCGGCGCTACTTTTATTTTTGTAAATATCATTATGGTAACGCTCCAGCAGCAATACCGCTGCTTTTTATATAAACAGTTAAAAAAACTGCCAAATAAAAAATCAAGAAAAACTGTCCCCTTTTAAAAAAAGTTTTATTCTGCAGTTTGCAGTCGGCGCTCCGTGCGCCAACACTACTGCTAATGTTACGCGCCGTACTGACTGATGAGCCCCGAAAGGACGAAACAACGTTGTCTACGGCTATCCACTATCCGGGGTTAAATTCTTTGGTTTCCTACTTTTTATCGAATTATACAATTGGATATGGAGGAATTCTCATCTCACAGTACCCCCTATTCTTTTGTGTACATGACCATAGCTTCTTTAATTTTCCTTCAATTCCAATAAAATTATTTCAGCTATGTTGAACTTCTCTGGTAAAATATTTTGGTAAAATCTTATCGTTTTGTTGGAAGCGAGCTCGAAGGTTTGAAAATGGATTGTTCGAAATAATTCTAATAATTTTGGGGCTTTTTGTACTGACCTGGCTCAAACAAGTTAAAAAAGTCATGAAAGTGGCACAATAACTACGAACCACGATGATAATATATTGAAGCTATTATAAAGAAATACGTTCAAGAGCTGACAAAAATAGTAAAATTACCGTATTTTTTCTACGCTCTCGACGACATCTCCGATCAAAGTTTAAGAAAAACCAATAGAAATTGGATACCACCCGGGCATTTTTTAGACACCGTAAGGGAATTTTTTGGTACTGTGAGGGAATTTTTGGTACCATTAGAAGTTTTGTAGACCATGAGGAAATCTTTTTGGGTACGGTGAGGATATTTTGGATACTATGAAGATGGTGCAAAGCACTTGTCTTTCTAGATTCATTTTCTTCAGCTCCAGCCTCAGTTTACTTCTACTTTATCTTTTTATACTTATATTATATATAGTATTTGAGTTAGACTCATGAATTTTGGCATGCATATGTATACTGGACCGTACAGGGATGTGATATATGATAAAATTATGAAACTTTGCGGTAAGTTCGGGAAGAGCAACCTCAGTTTATGAAAGAGAGGAAAAGAAACTTTACAAAAAAAACGGCGAGACACCATTAGGTATTTATAAATGGATACTATTTTGAACAGCCTACCTTAGCTTCAATTTAATGATCATCAAATCATCACAATATGATGATTATACTGTCCCATCCTTCGCATTATTATGTTTCTGGGCATCCCCCACCCTCACAATTGGAAACACTTTGAGCATCACCCATTCATGACATGTTCCTCAGTTTGACATCAAGATCTTCACTAGCATCATGCCCCTAGGTACTTCATCTATGTATGTATGGCTTTCTTGGTGAAAAAATATAGCTTTCTTATGAAAGTAAAATAAGCTTATATTTGAATTATTGTACTTGTGCGCATAAAGTGTGATAATTTCAACAATTAATTAATTTCAATGGCTTTTTGGCGGCGAAAATAATTAATTAATTTTTCACGTACTCGACTCTTACAGTATTCAACACCCCTGAATGCCGAATGTGACCAATGGTCTATTTATAGTATCGATCCGAACTCAATTTTGGTTGCAGCATTTACAATACATGATATTGTCCTGAAAAAGTTGTAGTATACAAGTCTGTAACCATTATTTCTAAACCATTATAAACGTTTCACCTACATGAAATACCAGGATAAGGAGTGGAGAAAATAAAACTTGAGGAAACTGGATTGTGTATGGAGTATGGGAACTTAAATCATAAAATGGCTTTCACCTGTACTACCCGTTCACGTTGCCCTAAATATGTTCGCCGATCGCTAAATCGTAAAATTAAAGTAAGGAGTTGCGGAGAAGTTGAGGAGTTTATAGCCGAAGGAAGTAATACAAATAATTTGTTTGGAGTCAGTGCATTAACAATACAATCCGACAGCCGTTTCTCTTGCATTCTCCGTATGTTGACTCTTACTTTGCTACTTGAAAGACTGCTGTGGGGCTTTCTCCTTTAGAAGACTTGTGTATGTCGGTGGGTTTCGACTGAACCGAATAAGACCGGGTAGTGGTTGTATGCTAGACTGGGGTACCTCACAGCCACGTCGACTGCTTACAAGCTGAGAGGGAAAATATGGACTATGATCCAGAACTGTCAGGCAGTGAGTGTAACAATTTCATTACATGACTGTTGACTTTGTATTTGTACACCATGAATCAGCAGTGCGAATTTAGGACAGTGAGTCGTAAGCCTTCCGGCCGTACCCCAGTTTAGAAATCATTCCTAGTCCTCTTCACCTTCTGTCACAGCAGTCAGCTAGTGTCGTAGCTTACTTTCAAGCCGGCGAGTTAAAATAAAGTCACAAAAGTGTAAAACTTGTAACTTATAATAGTAATAATTATTTTCTCCTCGATTTTCCGTTGAATTAGTGAGAAAGACAGGCTTTTGATTACTTTAACATTATTCGCACTCGTTAAACTCCCCAGCTGCTTGCTTAGCACTTCAAGTTGTACTTCTACGTAATAGTTAGCTATATATCTCACTGTAATTATTCCTGTGTGAATGAGTTATTCGTTTCTTAATTAATTGTCTGTTTAATTATCTCCTGAGTCGAACACCGTTCCTCTCATTTACATTCTTCAGCAATAACACATACAGTCAAGATATTACTATTTAGCTACTACACATATGTTCATGTGATTTCTATAAACTTTATGATTGTTCGTACGAAAGAAAGCGTCATAAATGACCCCGGAAGTTGTCTCTCTGTCAGACCAGATAAAGTCACTATCGTGTTTACTTAAGGTAATCATCCATATTATATTCCCTTTAAACTTTCTTGTAGATGCACACAATGGAACTTCCATTTTGATTGTCAAAACTAATTTGCTTATGTAATCTGTATGTATTTCATTAATGTAGGTATTTTAAGGTTAATTAATACAAATTATTTGATCTTTAATCGTTTTTTTTTCATTTGTCGAGTAACTGATGCATGTATTAAGTCATGTACTTATCCTTTTTATGTGAGATACTTACTTCCTTAATAAAGACAACTGTTGTACCTTATATAGTTGTTTTGAAAAGGTATGTATAGTAGCATCTAATGTTATCTTGCCCGAAGAAAATAGGCGTAACACGAACTGAGAAAGTGATGTTTACTTTCTCAGCAGTACGCATCTATCCCTGTAAAGCTTCACGACTGCTGATGAGCTGCAATCAAATTACATTCAGCACCTCAGGGCAATTTAACTATTGGATAGGATATTTGGTTACAAGGTACTGCTAAAAATACATACAGTTCTGAACTCAATCACGCCTTTCCCTATTCTCCAGCACTATACCCTCGTTTGTGTACGAAAAGCGTTCAGATTTCAAAACAAATGTTCATACAATACACACTTCTTTTGCCAGTCATTATAATGACTAAGAAGGCGTCATTATAACAAATCTAAAGGGTAAATGCATCTTTTGTGCCTACAAAATTAGCTGCTTTTATATAGCCTTTAATATGAAATTGTAGCTTACAAACGGCCCAATTTTAGCTTTAACATTCACCGTTCCATGGGCTTGATCTAATTTTTAGGTATCGTCGCTTATATTTAATGCATGTTCTATTTAATTTGCATGAACCAAAAGTAGATAAGTATGTAAGTCAAAACCACTGGAGGAGTGTAGTGCTCCTGTCAGACCAGCAGTCACACGCTTGTTTTTACATAATTAAATAATCACACGGGAGTATTGATTAACTAAACACATGACGCTTGTTTGGGGGTAACCTTCTTTAATTTGCGACGTCAAAGGAAATGTCGTAAATGAAGGTAGAATAATGAGCCCTTCGTCTTGGGGTGTAATAAATATAAATATTACTCTTTGAAACGGGAACATATTGTGATAATTTGTGAAGAATCTATTGATCTCATTCGCCAACGCTTACACATAAAATCATTCCTTTCTTAAATAAATAAATTAGTGCTACTATATGTATTTGCACAAGTAGTGCTACATTAATGTTTATTTTTTCACAGCTGAATTGACGACGTATTGCTGCACATGATGGATTATTCTTAATTGGACCTGAATACCTGGAAACCGTTGTGCACTCAAGGTCTGGACATATCTTGGGAGAAGTAAGTGAATAATTTCTAAATATACAAAGTATCGATTTGCACTGTAGGCATCAAGCAATAAAAGATGAAGCTCTGACTTAACTTTTGAGTGTTTGTACTGACTACGACACTTTATTGATTGCACTGGGCACTGACTCTAGAAAGTATTTTACATTGTAGATTTATTAGCAACCTTTTACTTGAACTAACTGGAAAGCATACGTATGTACGATGTTCTTCATAGTCGAATTATTCTTGATAGGAATGTATTGCTTTGTATACATAGCAATATATTCATATGTATACATGCTATAGCATTTTATAAGGTTGGTTGAGAGATGTGATTGTTTGATTTTCTCATGCTCTACAGGGTTTGCTTTTGTACCTTCAGGGCTCGTCTCTGTGAATCTGCCGGGTGCTGCGTTAATAATTGATGGAAACATGCTAACAAGCTCTATTCAGATTAACAACTCTCATTGGACATAACTGTATCGTGTAAGTGATGACAAACAAGCTAATGTTCGTAATAAAACTGCCATGTTATTAGAATGATTCCCTTTTATATTTTTAGAAGGTTTCCATGGCTGACTCTTTATGTGATCTTGAAGAAGGTGAAGACGTGGAAGGTGCTCTAATGGTTTCAACGAACGACGAAGAAATAGTCCCATTCGTTAGATCCAATTATGGAGATCGGAGAATGTTGATAGACAAGCCTATAGTACCTGAAAATCGTCGTCATGAACACGGCACGTCAGAACAGGCAAAAAACGGAAATGTGAGCAATCAGGATGCTCATCATAGCCGCTATTCCACCCACCCACATCCCCGACATTCGCATAGTAACGGCACTGGTGGCCGTGGTAAGTCTTTAAATCCAATGGTCGTTGTGGGTATCAACGATGAAGAGCAGTATTCAAGTAGCAGTCCATTTCATTCCGCTACGGAGGATTTTGGTCTGGACAATGACCACGATAGAGATCGCGATCCACTGATAAAACCTCCAACAAAAACAAGCCAATTTCATCAAATTCTGAGCTCAAAACTTAAGAAACTGTCATCAACGGATTTACAATCTAGTTCTGGGATTTCGGACAAAGATGAAGACGGGAAAAAATGCTCTGTAGGGATACTTCTGGCAGCTATTTCCTGTGTGTTTTTCGCAACAAGTGCACTGATTGTAAAAGTTTCGAAATTACATCCTATGGAATTATTGGGATTTCGTGGTCTTGTCCAAGGTATCCTAGTTACACCGCTAGTCATAACTACCAGGAGTAGTTTGATTCCCAAGGGGTCCAAATCACTTTTGCTAGCGCGAGCTGTCTTGGGATCTGTGGCATTAGTCATGTCTTTTGCGTCTATACACTGGATTCCGTTGGCAGATGCCGCCACGGTCATATTTACTTCTCCGGTATTCGTCTCCATTTTTGCATGCATTTGCTTGAGCGAGATGTGCGGTTTGTTTGACGTTGCCATGATAGCCTTGACACTTGTTGGTGTCTTGTTAGTTTCCAAACCATCCTTTAACTTCATCAACACTGGTTCCTGGACCAGTATTGGTGGCACTTTTTGTGGACTCGCTGCAGCAATGCTGACTGCTCTGGCATTTATTGTTCTCCGACAACTCAAGCACATCCACTATTCTGTCACGGTTTTCTGGTTCTCTTTTGTCCTCGCGTCCTTTGGCGCAGTTCTAACTATTGCGCTGGATGGATTCGTTCTGCCAAATGATCTCAGAAGTATTTCCGAATGTATAGGAATTGGAGTTTGTGGATTTTTTGGACAAATTCTCCTTACGAAAGCATTACAAATTGAGAATGCTGGACCGGTAGCAGTTGCACGGACAATGGATATTGTCCTTGCCTTCTTTTACCAAATCACTCTCCTCCATGATACTCCTGATTGGAAAAGCTACTTAGGGTCGGTGCTTGTCGTATCCTGTGTGCTCTTGACAGCGTTCCGACGCTGGTACCGTGAAAGGTGTCACAGTCATGACAAAGGCATCTCGCCGTCATCCAGTACAGCCCCCTTGAATCCAAATCGGTCTTGAATATTTGGGTCCACTATTCATAGAACATGGTGTCTCTATTCCTGTAATCATTAGAAAATAAAGATTTTTCACATGGAAAGAAACCCAACATTTTGACTACAAAAATATCAATTTAGAATATAAATGATAGGATTAACCATCGAGGTTATGAAGAACTACTTTTGGAAACCCGAGAATAGCATTTTGTTCTTAATATTAATTTATGTGTATCTCACAACGTCAGAACTTAATTAATTTTTAGGGGAATTTTTTAGTTTTACATAGTAAGTTCACCTTATAATCAACACTAATCGTAAGTTTGATCTCATTAGTCGGATTCTCGAAATCGTAAAAGTGGAGACTATAGGAAAAGGTTTAATTATCAAAGCGGAACTCAAAAATAGTATTACATTTATATGATGAGGTAATGAGACTCCTTCAAGTATTACTGTGTTATCCTTCTGTCCTTCTCCATGCTCGTATAATTAATTTCGAAAAAGGAAACTCGCAAAACGGCGCTAAATCTGTAGTACATCAATTTTGCGTGCAGTTGTACCAGCATTAAAATAATGGAAATGACACCACGGAAAATCGCGCACTATGAACTCCCCACTGAATTGCTTATTAGCGTTAAACTAAACTAAATGTGAGTAACTCGCTTTTGGAATTACAATGCACCTGCAGTGCAGGCGATTTAATGACAACAAAATATTATCATTGTGTTAAGCACAAATACGTGACGTGAAGCATATAATGCATAATGTAATAAGTTCCATTTGCTGTCAGGTTATTTTCTAAAATGATATAGATACGGCAAAAGAAAATAACAAGTGTATGTTAAACGGTTTGCTTAAACCTTGAAATATTTACATACGAAGCTTTCAGAGAGCAAGACACAAATAAACTCGCGAGATTCCTTTTTCAGGTGTCTACAATGTGTATATGCATACTTTTGGATTTTCATCTTGAAAGGTTGATAACACCATTTGCATCGTCGGACAAACTAGAAAAGGAGCTTATATTATCAAAAATCAACCTTATAAGCTCTTTTTTGCTTGCCGGACGATTTGTATATAAAGGAAAGGTCATATTTAAGAGTTGAATTATTATTTAAATATGAAAAGAATTCACACCAAAATTAGTCAAACCAAAATAATGTGAATGCAACAAACCAATCAGTCGTCATACTATTACAAATAATATAGTGTTTATTATAATTCATGAGTTTTATTTGTTTTAAGTCATTGCGTATATATGTATAGGTATTGTGTAATATGTAATGGAGTGTAAATATAAAAATTAACTGATCAGTTGCTGCAAACCCATCAAAGCTCATTGAATTCAACGAAGAAATAGAGAATAAAATAGACTCTTTTGCCTCAGAAGTATTGTTGTTAGGATGGTTTTGAGGTTATAACGTCTGTCTGAAAGACTTTAAAAATTATTAATAAGGTATATTATGTTTTTGTACTCATTTAACTTTGGTGCATGATTTAATCTTGTTGCTCTTAATTGGAAAATGTATTAATTCCACTTCCTTTCCAATATCAAAATTCTCATTATTACAGTATCAATATTTACGTCACTGTGCCTTAATTTACTAGAAACATAATCACGTTGTTGTTGAAAGACATTTTGTTAGTTTTAAACATTTAGTTAATTATAAAAAGTAACAAGAGTTTGCTCCCGAACATATATTTGTTCTGGATTATAACAACGGAAGAACTATTTTCTAAAAATGCTGTACACACACATAAAACACAAAACACGGACACCATCAACCATGCTGTACACACAATTTAAACATTTCAAACCAAGACAAAAGTTAACAGGGTCTGATCATAAAACATTAAAATCGAAGTAGTGGTACATTAATATCTCTTCCTTGATTTACTAAAATACTCGGTGGTTAGTGGTTAGTACCTTAAAAAGCATTAATATATAAAGACTTAAGTTAATTCGCCAAAATTAAATATCACATGTTATACCTGATGTAAAATTGGCTACGTTATGTTACATTAAGGACGTTATGTTAAAACTTATAGATTTCTCCAATATAGACACAGAAATTGTAATCTCGTATCCATATGTAATCGAACATATGAGTTTTCTCCAAAAACTGTGAAGAAATATTGTTAATGAATTTAACTTAATTATAGGTGATTAACAGCTGAATCAAAAATGAAGATGAGTATTGGTATATATTTCTGTGTCACCCAAATGAAGAACGTACAATAAAAGCAAAATACCTGTGGAATTAATCTCACATGCACTCATTACCTTATACTTATTTAATTATTTTTGCAGAACATTTGATTCGATCCAAATATATTCGTCATGGAAAAACTTAAATAAAAAGGATTTCATAGCAAATGAAAACGTATTGGATGCTTTTTAAAGATTATTATTTTTTATAAATTATGTTTGCACTGGCCAACAATGTGCGTACAAGCCTCGATAACATTTTAAAACAGATGTCATGAAGTCATGATCATGAAGATCGTAAAGCCTCATTTGACATTTCGGTTCGGAGTTCATCTTCATTTTAATGAAATTTATTATGAATTTTATAACGTCAAGAAAGCGGCCCGAAACGTTGTCCTAATAGCTCTTGTTGTTTAAAGTGAATATTCTTCCTTATAAGCATTTTAAATAAAATACAGTAAATAATAAATAAAATCTTTTCTCATCTGAATATTACATCCTGCCATATAATGAAACTACTGCTGATTCTCTTGTTGGTAATCTCAAAATCTCAACTTAGCAATTTGTCCTCTCTCTACTACAAAATCATTATGTTTTATGTTGGTTTTTCGCATTTATATGTATACACAGATCAGTTTTATGTAAAATTCAATGAATTGTGTTACTGTGTCGAAAGCAAACGCCATAGGATAGTGGTGTCAGTTAAATAAAATTTCTTTCTTCTCTGAAATAATTATTCATTGACTTGAATATGAGTTGATTTCGCGTGGGCAACAACAAATATCAGTTAACATCTAGCTTATTATAGACAACCAGCGACCTATATTCGGCTACCAAAGCATCCCCAGACCGTTTTGACGAATTCCTCATTGAAGCCCCACATTCTATATATTCGGAAACGTTAGCAAAATCCCTTAACGGAACATTTACGTATCAAGATTTAAACTCTTTTTACAAATCAGTCGATGAGAATTCCGCCGATACATTCAAATTCCCAGCTAAGATAGGAGAAGTTCCGGACGATGAAACATTTTCGCAGGATATGAGAGGTATTTACAAAAACTAGCAAATTACTCCGGATTTCTGAAGTTGAAAATCCGATGATAAATATATAATCTATTATAGAAATTATTCTTGAAAGGGAAGCTAATATCGACAATGACGTCGTTAAACTTCTGGAACGGAGGCGTAGATCTAATAACAATTCTATTGGAGGCGAGCAGGAGCTACAAGACTTGCAATCCAAACGCACTATAACTGATGTTATTAATTCGGACCCTGGTCTTTTATTCGGAGAAAATGAAAACCCAAACCTAATGGCAAGAAATGCTGACCCAGGTTTAAAGGGACAAAATGCTGACCCAGGTTTAAAGGGACGAAATGCTGACCTTCCTCCACCGAGTGATACAACTACAGCTGTTATTCCAGTAAAGCTTCAACTGAAAAAGAAAAAGAATAAAACGGAAACCAGCACTGCAGCACCAGAATCTCCTGATGGAAGCAGCAGCAGCACTGCTGCTCCAACTACAACTACAACTACAAAACGACGAAAATGTAGCAACGACAGGAAGAAAAGAATCAGGGTTGATGGCAAAACAGTGTGCTGGACAAGAAAAGAATTCAACGCAAAGATGTTCAAAATAAGATCCACAGTAACTAAAAATATTAAGCCTTGCCCTACTGACTTGCCCTGCAAGGAATGGGCCACCTGTCTACACTTGTGGCCTACCGGTTTTGTTAGCAAAAATATATGTTCTAATTTTTAATTGCCCTTTCTTATTATTAATAACTTACGTCTATATACTTTTAACATTGCTTAATTTCATCTAAACTTCTTTTATAGATAGACAGCCACCTTGCCATCAACACAGAAACAGAAACAAAATATTTTGATATTTTATTTAATGGGATAGATGATCAAACTCGAAAAGATATTAAGAAATTCATGCACGAGTGTTATGAAATCTACGGTGATTTCCTTAAAGCTTTAAAAACGAACGTTTTAAAATATATTGAATTTGTAATATTAATTAAATTTTAAGTAGGATTGCTCCAGCCATTTACAGGGCAATCATCTCATCAGCATAGACGGCGACGAAGGAACGGTCCAGTGCAAATATCCACTGGCCTCACAAATTGCCGTGCAAGAATCATGGATGTCCAGGAATGTGTAGGTTATGGAGTTTGGAGAGTATGTGGCATCCATTTTTGAAAAGCGTTTTTCAATAATTAAACAGTCATAATATTATCCTTAATTTAATATTAATTAGTATTAACAAAACTGTAAACATTGTAGTTTCATGTACAGAAAAAGGCTGTGTATATATATATATATACAGTTTGCAATTAATACAGTTTACAAAAGTTTTTTTTAATGTTATAGGTAATCTGCGATGATTGAAACTTGGAACAGCTGGAATAAGGAAACGAGCGCTATACTTTATTATTTATTCATTTATTTTTTGTTATCAATAAGCATTGCGATGACATTATTTTTTGTTAAACGTGTAACTGAAAATACAGATAGTTATTGTTAATAAAGTAACGAGTTACGTAAACATAAATAATTGATTATTTATTATTCCATCCTGAGTGTTATGAAGGTAAAATGCGACATGTGCCCGTATTTATAATTACCGGAAGTAATAAAGCGAAATTTGATGAAACGATTGATTATCTATAAGTACTTTTACCTGCCTCTGTGGAAAATGCAAACGTTGATTTCTGGAGAGAAAGCAATAATAATTCAGAGATTAGTTTCCACCTTTGTTTTACAGATCGCGCTGGCAATCCTCATCTCGTCCAAGGATAATCAGAGGGAAACCAGAAATGTTCAGAAACTGAGCAGTTGTTCATGAGCTCAAGAATATTTTTAATGATTTAACTGGCCATTAAAGTATTTGCGTAACGTATCTTCGCAATAAGTTTTGTGTGTAGGATTCAATAGATATTTTCATTTTAGTTATACTTAACCAATTCTCGTATTTACAAGTGTTGTTTACTTTCCGCTTAATGATTTTTTCGATATTATAATAGATTAATAAGTTTGTTTACGTTTTGCATTTTGTATGTAAACTTGATCCAATAGAAATATATTACAATAATTTTTTAAGTTTTTGAAACGGGTTGTGATATTAAATTAAACTTACAATCAAGCCTAAAAATTGCAATTTGCATTTAATTAATGTGTGCACCAAAGCCAAAGTTAGTGCAAATTGAAGGAAACGCCACTCCTGTCAGTTAATATTTTTAAAAGGGATAATTTAGGAATTAACGAAAGTTTTATAGTGAGGCCTTGATTTGCTGAAGGTAGGTCGTATGAAGTAAACTTGAAATTTAATATATGTATTCGAAATTTATGAAATAATTATATCTAAGGATTTTAAGTATTGTGAACTAATTTATTATTATCTAATTTGTGCGTTAACATCCATGGATAAAATGTGTACAAAAATAATTATTCATGTTGAAATTTCTCTAATAACATCTGATGGGTTTTCAATTTTTTCTAGATTTTAAAAAAGATTTCCAGCTTTAGAATTGGTGGAGATAACCAGATACTTAAATTGCTCGTTTATTCCAAAATAGCATAAAATGGCATTCAACGGACCAGACTCTTCAAGTCGGTCAGCCTTATTAGGTCGGGGCACTACTGGGATTGATGATATGGGAACTTCGGGTTGGGCCACGGGCTCCACAGATGAAGAACCAGAAGAAACTAAGCCTTATAATGTTGGGCAATTAAGGCAGCAACAATACCAAATTTTAGAACGTGAGCTCCTTGTTTCAAAATATGTACTTTGGACACAAAATCTTTCAGTTAGTATTTTAGTAGCTAATAAGTGGATTTATTGTATGATTTCTTACATTCCTTAGAACAAGATAGAGGACTGGAAGCCTTGTCAGAAATTATTTCACGCCAGAAACATTTAGCAACAACTATTGGGGGAGAAGTGGATTATCAAAATGGTAAGTCAGATATAGTAATAAAACAAATGCCGAGTTTGTTACTTGTAGTTTGATAAAACCATTTCTCTTGGGAATCATCAAAAGGACGGCTTTGATTTAAGTGTAACGTGGATTAATTAAATAGCACAAACTCAATTAATTAAAACCTCGATGTCAGTAAAATATTTTAGTTCTAAAATACTTCCAGAGTACATTATTTTAAAATATGTTTTAAATTAATGTATATTTTAAATATATTGTATTTCAGAATTAATTGAGGATATAACAGATCATGTTGACCGAACAAGAGATCGACTTGTAGGAGAAACGAACCGCGTTCGTACGATCGATAGGAAAGACAATACTTGCGGTAAGATCTTATTTTAATGAGAAGGAGGTCCAATTGTGATGAACGTAAATTGATATTTTGCTTAATGTTTACATTTTAGGATACTGGATTGTAATTATCCTTCTACTCGTGGCCATAATTATCATCATCGCAATATAACTTCCCTATGGTGAACACTTTGCTAAACGCTTCCAAGATACACTCTATCTTCTCCATCGTAACTTAAATAATGAAACTGTCAATATTATTTTCCGCCTTTTCATACTTGAAGTATGTTCTAAGCTACCGCTGGTAACTTTCTAATAGAGGCTTCATCAAATATTGGATTCCGGGAGTCTAAACGAGATACAGTAAATTTGTAAACACTTGTTAACGTGCTAATATGTAATCGCAAGAAACTTTACTTGTACGAAAGTTGCAGTGCATTTGTGCATTTATCGACTAAATTATTAATGTTAATTAAATCTACGGGTAAATAAATACTTCCCACATTTTTGTATATTCATATGTTAAGAAATTTTGCAACCGTTTGCCACATTTATTTTAAACTGATTGTCTTTAGGATTGAAGACGACTGTCAAATTAAAAATTAACTCTGCATATTTCTATAGTTCTTTACATATATTGATATATCTTTAGAACAATAAATCACTAATCACCACTCTCAGTTATATAAACTGGTGCATAAGAAAATCACTTTACATTTACATATTCATTTCATCACCGAAAATCCGAAATATCACTGGCTAGAGAATAGGTATGCATAAAATATATAAGACGAGCATATACAATGAACGTCTTTACAGTATTGCACGTGGTACAATGTTTGGACCCGCAACGTGTATGAACTTCTATCTAAAAGATTTATTATATTCAGTGCCTGCAGTATAGTGCAGCAGAATATTTTTGGAATTTGGTTAAAATATCTTGCTTTAAGGATTATACCTTATAAACATACTTTCAAGTGCTGATAATAATCTTAAGTTCTGTCATTTATTTTGCTCAACAAACTTAGAAGTTATATATTGCATTTTGTGAACTATAGTTCGGCCTTGTTCCTTAACTTTGCACTTTACTTGCAGCGTGGAATGAAGGTAAATTCCGTTTCAGTCAATTCATTTCTTATTCTTAAAATGTTTGTAATGATGTTGATTTATATTACATAAGATTAAGTAAAATACCAACAGAATAAAGTAATCCCAATATTGTTGTAATATACAGGTCCACCTGCGGAAAAGGGATTAAAATTGATTCATCCCAAAGCTACTAAGTCATGAATGCTGAGTATGACGATAATTCTCAAAAATAATAGTGACGTCTTGAAGACAATAAGAAAACAAAGCAATACTACGACTAACAATGACCTATCTATTCATTAAATAGTCAAGCTGACCGGTGTGATATCGTAAATCCTTCAGCTCTCAATCCCTGATACTATGAACGCTGGTGGGAGACTTCTGCGACAATTTTTACCACTGAAACAATTGTCGAGAAGTTATTCTCTGACCACTATCGAGTCATTACCAAAGGAGGCAAGAGTTGTAATATGTGGTACGGGGATTGTGGGGAATTCTGTCGCTTACCATCTAGTTCAAAATGGATGGAACGACGTTGTCCTGCTAGAACAAGAAGGTCAGATCGGTAGAGGAACCTCATTGTTTGGGTCGGGCACATTAGCATTGTTGAAACCGGTACCTGAGCAACGCATTATCGCGAAGAGTATTGCCCTCTATAAAAAATTGGAAGCAGAAGGTTATCATATTGGTTTGGAGCAATGTGGAAGTTTGTACCTAGCTCAAAATCGGGAACGAATGGTTTTGCTCCGCCGTAGAGTTGCATTAAATCAGCCGCAAGGTCTACAGTGTAAAGTAAGTTTTAGTTTGTTAATTTTATATAATTTGTTTTTATTGAGGTGGCAAAGTCACCTAATACAAGTACATGATTCAGAAACAACCCAGTACTACGTTACTTTGTTTTTAATTACAGATATTAGGACCTGTCGAATTATCAAAATATCATCCACTTCTTCACACAAGTGATCTACAAGGTGGTGTATTTGTTGAAGGCGATTCTGTTGCTGACCCTGCATTAGTGTGTGACATTCTTGCTCTGCTCGCGGAACAAGGAGGAGCAAAATACGTCAAGCATTGCAGATTCAAAAGACTTCTCACTGAAAATGGCAGAGTTTCCGCTGTTGACACCTCCATGGGAACTATTAAGTGTCAGTACTTTGTCAACTGTGCCGGAATGGTAGAAAACAGTTCATTATGATACTAATAAATAGGAGAAATGGAAATTATTTATATCGTAATGGTACATGTTGTGTAAAATGTCCGTTATGTATTTTTAGTGGGCGTGGGAGTTAGGCCAAAGAACCATTCCTAAAGTCAGAATACCTGTGCACCCAGCGGAACATTTCTATCTAAAAACACATCCCGTTGATGTACATTTACCGTCTAATCTTCCCACCATTCGGGATTACGACTCCAATATTTATATTCGCAAATGGCAAGGAAATTCTTTTCTAGTTGGCGGATTCGAAGAAGTTGCTAAACCAATTTTTACTACTGGAATTCCTATGAACTGGAGGGAAATATTACAACCTGATTGGGATCATTTTACACCAATGTAAAATTTAATGCCTGTAAAACTATCGTGTATAGAATTAACTCTGGACTATATAGGTACATTAATATATTCTCTTTAAAATGTAGGTTGGACAAAAGTTTGCTTAGAGTTCCAGCTTTAAAAAATTGTCGAATTCACCAACTTGTCAATGCACCAGATAACTTTACTCCTGATGGTAAATGGATTTTGGGAGAAACACCGGAAATAGACAATTATTTTGTTGCTGCTGGTATGAATGGCAATTCTTTACAAGGCGCTGGAGGAATCGGGCATTCGTTAGCTCATTGGATAATTGAGGGGGAACCGGATATTCCGCTCATTGAATTTGATGTACGTAGATTTGTCGATGTACATAATAACAGGTTTGTGACTTCTTTTCAATAACACTGAAATCAAAAATAAATAAATAAATAATATAGAACGTGTTTTTTTGTAGACGATTTTTAAATGAACGAGTTAAAGAAACTGTGGGACGCCAGTATGCGATTTTACATCCTTTGCAGTCAGAGTACAAATTTGCTAGACGTGTAAGGTGTTCTCCATTATATTCAACACTAAGGTCTCAAGGAGCTGTGTTTGGAACGCGAATGTGCTTTGAACGCACGCTGTATTTTGATAATGAATATAGAGGTAACTTTTTAACAAATAAGTAATACATATTCAGAGTTCTCATTACGTATTAAATGATTGTAAATTTGCAGTGGGGGATGAATATCCAGAAATGCCAACGGGTACTTACTGGAAGCCTTGGTTCTTTGATAGCTTACGAGAAGAGTACCAAGCTTGTCGAGAAGGTGTTGCCGTGATCGACATGTCCTCATTTGCGAAATTTCAAATCAAGGTGTGCTTATTTTCATGATATATTTATTTTATTTAGCTTGAAGTGGTGATAAACATAATTTGATTTTATATCAGTCTGCTTACGACGAAGCCTTAGATTTTCTACAACGTCTATGCTCTAACGACGTGAACGTACCTCATGGGCACATTGTTCCGACTGGAATGCACAATGAGCGTGGAGGATATGAAAATGACTGTATGCTGGTTCGAGAAGCAAACAATTGGTATAAGCCCGCTTATGTTTACTCACGTAAATATTTTGACCTAGATGGCTTTGTTAAATGTTAGCTTGTTTTTTCAGTTTTTTCATGGTTTCGCCAACAATGCAACAAACTCGGGTAGCTGAGTGGATGGCTCGTCATTTGCCTTCTGATAATTCGGTGCAAATTAGCGACGTTACTTCCATGTACACGGTTCTACACGTGATTGGACCGAAAACGAAAGATCTACTTTCTGAGCTGACTGACGAAGATCTTAGATTACATCCGTTTACTTACAAGGTTGAGCCACCTACGTTTTGTTTTCGTGTTTTTATATGAAAGCATATGCCTATTAGCCTATTGTACATATCGTTGAACTAACTAGAAAAGGAGCTTATATAAAATCACTAATTCGAAAAGGGGTTTATCTCATTAATAATTTCGTTGTGGCGTCCGTAATTCCGTCATTACCAGATGGGGTGAGGGGGGTGGGGTAGATCGAACGCGCGCGAAGCGCGCGGAGGTCTGCTTGTATTAAATAAGTGTTTACAGAGCTGGTGACTACGGAGCATGGGAAAATATAAATAAGCTCCTTTTTTTTACTGGGAAATTTCGAAACACGACATGTCCCCTTTTCATACTGGCCCAAAATCATATAAGCTCATTTTCTAGTTTGTCTGATGATATGCAACAAGTATTCTAGAATTCACATAAACATGTTTCTGCCAATATTAAATTATATTTGTTATGATAATCTTTAGGTTATAAGCTTGGGTCATGCCTCGGATGTTATGGTTATGTCTGTTACGAATACTGGCGAACCTGGTTATTCTCTGTATATACCTTCAGAATATGCCGTTCACGTCTATGATCAGCTGATGAAAGTCGGAAAAGATTATGGCATTCGCAATGCGGGATATTTAACTCTGCGATTCCTTCGAATAGAAAAATTTATCCCCTTTTGGGCTGAAGAGCTTGATAGTGTTACTACTCCTTTGGAAGCAGGTACATACCATGTTCACTATAATTGCACCACAACCAATGCGTAAAGTGAAGTATCAATTCATTTTTGTTCAAAGGACGCCTACATCGAGTCAAGTTTGATAAGGAGTATTTTATTGGGAAATTCGCTTTACAAAAACAAAACGAAAAAGGTGTCTATAGGCGTTTAGTACATTTTACCCTTGAAGATGACCATGATGTTGATAATGATGTATGGCCTTGGGGTGGTGAGCCGATCTTTAGAAACGGGCAATTTATTGGATCTACAACATCCGCGGGGTGGGTTCACATATTTTTACCTAAAATTATTGCCTCTGTAAAACTCAGATTCATGCATCCCAATGTCTGCAGGTTATTAATAATTCGTGCATACTCTTTATAATAGGTACGGATTCTCTTTGGAGAGAATGGTCTGTCTGGGTTTTGTTACAAACCGGGATCCAAAGACTGGGGAATATATTCCTGTTACTACCGATTACGTGTTGTCTAAGGATGCTCTTTACCAAATAGACATAGCAGGAAGGCGTTTCAATGTCAAACAAAGTCTACACCCTCCAAAACTTCCGGCAGCATTCATTCAACAAAAGCATGGATATCAGCCTACTTTACGAGATAGGGCTATTCTGCAAGACAAAGCGGCGCTTCCATAACTTCTTATAGTGTACTCTACTTTTACCTATCATGGTAAGATGTGCTATGGTTGTAAATTAAAATGTATTTACTAAATGGGTTTTGATGGTTCCCATTTATCTAAATTATTAAGTAGTTTGTACACAACAAACCCCGTATGTGTCAAGTATGTAACTGCGGTAGCCGCACAATAACTACACCGGTTTATATATCTTCTTGGTACCTCAATCTTTCTAGTCCAAGACTGTGTTGTATTATAAAGCTGCACATGTGAAAGCCAATCAAATCATATTACAGTTCCACGGAAGTTTTCAGCATCCACAATGTAGAACTCCTATCCTTGTAATAGCACTGAACTGAATGAATTTGTTGTGTTTTTCATGGTGTGCAGGAACTTGAACTTCATCCTGCTCAAGTATGCACTATAGTATATTTATAGTTACTCTCGTGTTCGTAGGTTTATCAGCATAGGACTCCGCAGTGCGGCTACTTATTTTTGGTTTTTGCAAATTAATAAAATATCTTTTAAAATAATCCTTAATTATTTTAAGTAATTACGACTTCTTTCACTAATGTATTTCGTCGTACCACATTTGTGAAGCTCGCTTTAGTTGTACAAACAAGAAAGCTCAAAGGCTAATTTCATTAATACTATACATGAACTCCTTCATTTATCATCTTTCACAATGACACCGTTGAGAATTGAGGTCTCAGACTAAATTTCAACATTGTGGATGTTTTATAGTGCAGGATGTGGCGACCCAGAGCGTCGTATCTCTCATAAAACTCGTGAAAGGTAAGTATGGATGGTATGACTATACTTAGTAGGTGCACTATATTGTTGACCCTGCATCGTGGGAATTCTATCAGTCTGTCTGGAGTCTGGACTCTTCGCAATTAGAGACAATGAAACTACCAAGTTCTACGAAAAGTTAGATTTTGCGTTCCTAACAAAGAATGGTCTCCCCCACTTTAGTTCTAATGCATGAAATTTCTTCTACTAATAGTTTTTCAGGGCAGAACGGTGGGTTGGCGCCGTGCATGTACTTTGAACATCAAAACCATTGCTCGAGTTTACCTACTATGGACTATACCACTATAACAATGAAAATATCAACCAAGTAAGGTACGTTGAGTAGTAATTTATTACAATCATCATTTGCACACAATGCAGACCTTAAAATTATGAATGATTTTTATTTTGTAACATATGAATGGGCTTCAGCGAAAAATATTATTTGTACATTTATGAAATTAGTGGTTCAGTTTTACAGTCCAATGTCTTCTAAAGCGGCTTAAACTCTAAGTACTCCTTTCTTTTTTTGAACCGAAACACGGATTCATGGAAATTCTGAAAGAAAGAACCGAATCCATTAGCATTCTTATTCACTCATGTGGGTGGAAGATTTTAAATGACGTTGCTGGTGATAGGGGTACTTGAGTCTCGAAAAAGTTACTCGTAGCTGCAAATGATAAAGAGTTACTTACAACTGTAAATGCAGCTGCAATGAGCAAAATCTTCACTTCAAGCTCCACTTGTTCTACAAGTACAATCTTGACATCACTGAGAGGTTTCCTTTCATCAGCCAAGAGCTTTCTATTCCAAGGTCGGATTTCTTGAGTCTCGTTATCAATTTCCCCCAAAGCGATTTCTTTATTGCCGGAGATAATAAGAAACTTCCTAACACCGAAAATCCCACAAAAGAATCCTCCATCCAGCACTGCTATGTGAAACAATTCTTCTCCATTAGCTCCGATGACGGTATATTGTGGATTACAGGATGAACAGCAATCATAGTTCTGGACTATTTCTCCTATCTCGTCATCCCCGTGAGTTATTTTCATCTGTTACCAATCGATTAATGTTTAACTCCTCAATATTTTTATAAGTAGAGAAGTAATAAATAAATCTGAATAAACAATAAATAATTATAATAATTATTTCCCTGACTAACTAGACATATAAAAAACCAATAAATTATAATAACTATGCATAAGATTTTACGATGACTACATATGAGTATGTACATACAATAAGTATTAGGGTAATAATAAACATGGGCACCTGTTCCAAACCGCTGTAACCGGGAAACCCCTCGAGTTCCATAACAGGTTGTCCCTGTGATGTTTCTATTATTACACTGCATCCCCGGCGACCGTCGTGACAAGAAGCAACAGTCATGTCTCCTTGCTTCTCCTTGCCAACATAGTGTAAATTCTTGCGAACGTTTTTTATGTCAAATACAAGTGGCACGTTTGTGTCTTCATCTAAAACACATCAAATAAATATTGATGCAGTGGTAAGGTACTGTACTTCCGTTCGGTCAAGTATTATATAATGTTCGCTTGAGAGAAAGAATTGATATTTCAGGGAGAGAAAAAACAGAGAGAGAGAGAGCAAAATCCTTTTTACAGTTAACTCGTTTACTGTATATGAATTTTTGCAGATGATACCCATAAGGATCATAAATATATTAAGCCCGTCGACATCGTTCTGTCGAGAGGCTTAATATACACTTAAGCCATTGATGATGGCCATGTAACACTTAAGAGGAACGGCAGATGTGGAATGTGACGTAATTATACCTTACTCATGTATGTATGTGACACGAAGTGAATACAAATGATACCTTCTATATCCGGCGATTCCTGTAACTGTCTAACACGGAAACCCATTAGATTCTTCAAAGGCTCAAAGACTGGATCTAATGACATAAAAGCATGTTTTTAGTAGCTGCTAATCCATCCTAGTCTTTTACTAACAACTAATTTCTTATCTTTCTCACTTAGCATCTAATTACCGTCTAAGAAGGTTGGTTTCGGAACAGCACTTATAGCTTCGTCCGTAATATCTTCTTGAGATGCAAGCCTGGGTTGTTTCACTATGGGAACGGTATCTTCCATGTTTTGGAATGAGATGAGAGATTATCAAAAACCTTGTGCTGGGCTTACACCGAAATTCTGAATTGCTCTCGTCTTTATAAAGTCAAGATGAAATAATATCTGACAGCAGGAGCTCTGCACGCTGTGTTTTAAAGTACGACATGATAGGCTGGACTGCACAGGGTTTGGAGCACATTGCTTGGCCTCACACACTGAACTTCCAGGAGCACATGGGAAAAGAGGAACAAGTAATAAGTTTCGTGTCCTTTTATTTATGGCCTGTGTAGACGAAATAATAAGTCTTGAAAGTGAGTCAAGTGGTTGTTTGGAATTTATTTGCCATAAATATTAACGGAGACGGGTCGTATAATTCAAAGATGACATTTCGGCGAAGAAAGGGAACAAAGGAGTCTGCTTCCTCCACACTGGGAAGTGTTGAGCAGGGAAAGGCTATTTGGACACTGGGAAAAGAGGAAAAGAGCTTTCTCTTTTTGCCTGGTCAAAAGTTGCTAACACTTATCATGTGGATGTGGATACATGTGTGTGCACATAGTGCATGAATGCTTGTTGGTGGTTCAGCAGGCTGGGCACATATCAAGGTACCTACTATCTTTCACCCAGAGGCTCGATTCAGTTGACATGAAGAAAGACATCGCTGAAATAAGCAGCTTGATCGTTAAAACCCGAGTTTAGACAACGCCTGTTTCCCATCATAGATTGAAGTACATAGGTATATTTTCCTGCTGGATTGCAATAAAAAAATTACAGGTTAGTGTTTTGCAGCGAACAACGGAAGAAGTTACATTTACATTATCAAACTGAACCGGGGATAACTCCTGATTGTACCTTATAAAAGACCAAAAGCATATGCTGAAAACAGTTTCTCCTAAAACGTGTATCTACATATATATAAAGTACGGTTAAGATATAACTGGTCATCGCATATTTCTTTTTATAAACGTATACTTCTTTTTCATTCTTTTCAAACTATTTTATGACGTCAATTCTTCAAGAACCTTTTGTCACAAAATCTGTTATACTTCCTATTCGTATACTTCTTCGCAATCCCCTTAAGTATTCCAAGAAAAGACTTATATATTAGAAAGTCAGTAAGGGAAGTAGCTTGTAGTAATACACTCTCGTGTTACCTAATGATATGAATTACCAACATGTTTATGATATGGAAGGATTTACACTTTAGCCCGATACTCACCCTCGGGTTTACTAACTACCAGCAAAGCTACCAACTTACTGGATTTACGCTACTTACTCACTAAAGCCCCTTGCCATGCAGGCTCCGTCCATAAAGTAATTGATTCAGTGCTCGGGGTTTTTGATGGGCGGTAAAGTCAATGCTGGGTAATTTAAGGGTGAACTTGCTCTACTTTTACTCCTCCAGCATTTTTCCATTTTACATTGTGACATCGCCATATGGATCTAATTGTGAATATTGTCGAAATTTTTTTATGTAACTTTTAACGAGAGAATTTTCCTCATTTGAAGTATAAATTTTTTGCAAGAACTTTTTCCAGACTGTATGCTCTTACCTACACTAACATATATTTTACATTGGTTGTTGGACCAAATGCTCAAAGCTTTTTGTAAGCAAAAAATTTCATCGTCCGACGACATGATGGTAGCTTAATGGAGAAAACTCATGTTGCGTGAGAGAACTAATTTAATACATGTTTGCACGTCTATCCTAGTGGTTCTTACGTCTGCACGAACTAGGGCAGGTTGGAGGTTGTGTGATTTTCAGGAACGATTACGCGTCGATTAATCACAGGGTTTTCAACTTACCTTCTCCAGCGTAAGCGACACATTCCAACTCTAATCCACTCTAGCACCAAAAGCTGAGAAATTGGCTGCTTAAACGTGTTGAATACTGCAATCAACCTGCTGGTTCTGACTGCAATTTCAAACCTACCAGCACCCTAGGCAGAATTGGATTCTTTTCTTATAATGGACATCCATTTATTTAAGGGGTAAATATTGCTATCAAGCGTAGCCAGGGTGTATGACATACTTGGAAGTAGCACTTGCAAAACTTTTTCCATGCAGAAGAACTATAAACAAAGTGGTTATGAACCTATATTCACATCTCTGCAGCACGACAATGGAAATAGCTTATGGAAAGAGCTTATATGCAATGTTTACAATGTACTCGTCCATTTATTTCTGAAAGCATGTTGAAACTAAAAACCTAATTACCAAAAGTTTAATGCATGAGGCTTTTCCTTTCTGCAAAAACTTTCCAAAACCTTGGTTATGAATATGTTCCGCTGGGAAAAGATGCTGGATCGACAGCGACAGCATATTATTTAAATAAGCATGAACAAATATTTGATAATCCTAAATGATTTATAGGTGACACATGCAAAATAATTTGATGAAACAATCCCAAGATGTAATATATATACAGATATCCATTGTTTTAAGACGAAATTTTTTTGACGGCAACAAGAAAAAAGTTGGGACTCTGGGTTTACTTTCTTCTTCAACATATGATCCAAACAGACTACATAGTTGTATGTTTCCATACATTCACAGTATGTATGTACATATGTCTCGCCAGTGTAAAATCTTTGAAGCAGACCCAAAGAAATGGTTATTCTTGTACGCAGGAAGGTAGTAAAACGAATCCATGCAGAAACAAAAAAGGAAGTTGTTACTGCAAAAACGTCGTAAGTAGGTAATCCTTTGTTTACAAAGTACGTTGAAGACCATGTACCCCAAAATATGATGATGCACTGAACACATAAACTATATAAGGATGACCATGAATATGCTTGATTTCAATAATAGCAAAATATGCATCTATTTTATAAGTTTTTGTGTATTATTCTTTCATTTGCACACTCATTGTATCTATAGTTTCACTGTCATGGCTCGACGGCAACTCAGCCATCAGTTTAGAATACAGTTGGTATTGCCTTGTGACTGTAATAAGTTAATGGATGTACCATGTACCAGCTGCGAATAGTGTGCACACAAGCCTCTCCAATATAACTTTATTAGTATATAATCCTCTAGACAAAACTCATTTCAGTCATGCAGGATCAAAATTGTGGTTGTTTGCAAAAGCTGACAATCCGACTCGGTTCACTTTAAACTAAACCGTGTGGTTTTAGCTCTTGTGTCCAACTTGAGATGTGCATTGATTGAAATTTTCTATCCGGGTTTGAAGGTTTGATGCTGTATTACAAAAACATACAAATCCACTGTGTAATAGTGTAGGCCTAAAAATAGATCAAATTACTGACAACAGAATATTTTTGAGCTCGCAACATACTTTTGTGATTTGTAATGATGAAATTAGGTTAAAATCCTGCTATGTTGTAGTATTGTATTAGTTTCTCAGTCGTGTAAGGTTGATGTATGTATACTGAAAAACCCCTAAAGCTATAGTTTCGGACAAAACAGCAAATCCATGAGATCTTGTTTACCAGATTGAAGTTGATTCAATATTAACAGAATGGACAGTCGTTTGATCAACCCACAATCTTCAATTACATTAGGGCACCAGGTAGTAATTTGTAACAAAAGACGGGAACATAATGGGAAATCATTTGATTGTACAGTTTTCGTCTGTATACTCGCGCAAGTACTACGTTTTACTCCTCTGGGATGATACACGTTTGGAGATGTGCGTTCATTTACTTCGGATACATAACAGAGGCGAACGGAGAGCTGTTTGACAACGGACATGTTTGCGGTTGGCTGAATGTTACATGAAACGATTGGTGTTGTATCTGTAAAGGTGTAATCATTTACCAGATTTGAGCTGTATAGCAGAAATAAACCTGAACCACCTAAAAGCATCAAATGAAATCTTAAAAGGATGAATTATTATTTCTTTCCGAGTGGCTCGTTAGCTTAATGCTATAGTCCATAAAACCTTGCTTAAGTGCAGATGGTCAGGCTTCTCATAACGGCAGATGCACAATGCTTGTCAGGCAAATCTATATGGATTTTTACGCTTCTTTTATAATCATTAAACGTAAATACATTATACAATTTTAAAATAACAAAAAAGTTTGTTTTTATTGTTAAACATAATAAATCGTATTCAAATATTAAATATTAGGTTCTGTGGTAAGATCTCCCGTAAATTCATTACAAAACATGGTTTAATTAAAAAAGAGGAAAATGTAGACTGATAAGTAACATCATGACAAAATTAAAAAAGCAGAGCATTTGCTCCTGTAAACGAAACTGTTATATATTTGTTAGTGGTACCTCGGAAAGGGCGAAAGGGTTGTTCACATTTTTTTCACATGGTTACTTTTTCATTTCTATCGATTTGAAACGTACTGAAGTATCGGATGGATTCACTTGAGAGAACATGATCATCTTAGGAATAGAAAAAGATTTCCAATAGGGATTCCCACCAGTAAAGCGACACAGGTACAGTAGAAAATATTGTATATTCTTAAATAGAAAGAACATGGTTTATCCTATTGTAGAGTACTTTTAATAACGGTAACGAATATAGTTCTCAGCCCGTTTCCATCGTGGCACAGGATTGTACTTTTCCAGAATTTCCATTCCCGGAGGATAGCGTCGTTTCTAATAGATGATATAGTATATACAGCAGTCAACTTATAAATTCAAGAATGATAAAATCAACAATAAAATTGAATATTTGATATCCCTGCGAGTTTCAGGAGTTTAGTGAATTTTAATATTTTTATGATTCTCTCATTCTAAATATTAATACTTTGTTGACAAACACCTCAGGGTGGCTGAAGATTTTGAACACGTCAAAAGCTAAAATTGCATTAATTTCTTTGAATACTAGTAATTAAATTATTTTCTATAGCGCCATAAGTATATAAGGTACATGTACTTAATAGCTATGATTATATTCAATATGTATGCATATCAGTTTGATTGTAGCTGTTGGTTGTTGTTGTTATATTATTTTTCATTGTCTTTAATTAGGTCGTTAATTTTTGGATGTTGAATATGAGCGTGTTCATGGATTTCTGCGATGGTTAAAGCTTTTGTGATTTCAGTATTTCCCAGATGTTCCCTGTTCCCCAATGTTCACCAGGCGTTTCTGTGTTGCATATTCAAAAACACATTCACATCATTATATTATTTTCATACCAACACATTGCTTCCATGTTAAACGGTTATATTATGTTACGTCACTGCGCAAATTTTCAGTGAGCCCAACCAACATAGTAGTAGTTTGATAAGTATTTTCACATTCCATAAAAGCTGTTTTAATGGTTCCGTTCCTTCAAGATTACGAATTCTTACTGGATTATTATTATGTACAAAATAATTTATACATTAAAATTAAAGCAACGATTATTAAGATTAATAATAATAAATTTACAGATCTGCAAGTTGATATAAATTATAGTTATGTTAATTTATCAAATGAGGAAGAGACAGAACATTAAAATCGTTAGAGATATCTTTTTTACTATGTCTTCAAGGTAAAAATGATGTAAAAACTTGGGCTTGTTGATACGTAAACAAATTTCGAAATGTTATGAGTAAAGTGGGCACTGATATCAGTCAGAATGATGATGAGAGTGGAGAAGGGTGTAGAAAAAAGCGAAAAAAATGACTCACCATTATTCGTTTTTTCTCCTTACACGCCCACTCAGTCTCATCTACATCTCCAAAGCAATCGGATTTGTAACCTTCAGGTGGCACTCGACCTCCATACTCGCACAACTTTTTCAGAGGTCGAGCTTTGACGAGCATATTATTCAAACCTGAAATCAATGCAGGGCATATATGTATTTTACGGATTTCTATACCAGCTTGTGATCGCATTCTATAAAAGGATAAGGAGAGCTCCACATGTGGTTCCCGGATTAGCAGTTCCGGGTCAATTCACTTGAATTACTGCTTAACTGCACTTAATTGCAAATTACAGCACTTGAAATTATCATAGTTATGTACTATAAGGCTTGTTTTCAAATACGTATTTCCCACTTGTACTGCATACATTTAATTTGTACTTTAAAACTTGATTTATAGAGACTAATTTTCACTTGTAATAATTATAACTTGTTGCATTGTAAAAGATAATATTTAGCTTTATGTAGCACGTATCACAAAGACTCTTTGAAAGCACACAATCTCCATCCGTTGCGAAATACTTCACATAAAATATTGAGCTCATCCTATCCTTTCATAAACAAAAGGCTGATTAACAGTTTCAAAGTTGCGAAAGTAGTAAATTAAATAAGGAAACTTATGGAGTGAAATTTATTTACCGTCGTGCTCATCGAGAGGACAGTAGAAAACGTCGGGCGTTTTCTTGTCGTAGATGATGGACTTCCGAATCTTCTCTTCATTATCCCGACAGTATCCATGAGCTATTAAGCCCTAAACACACACAACAAACGACAAAATTAAAATATTTTTTATACTTATTTTGGAATAAAATAACGCTATTTACGTTGAAATAATTAAAAATTTTCAAAGATGTTAAGCTTATTGAAAAAAATTACCACGAAGAGGAGAAGAGTTAAGGTGTTCATGTTGAAAGAATTGGGTACCTACTGCTGAAAGTAACTCTTAAAGAGATTGAAGGTGAACCACCTGCTTTGTATGTAACGTTAGTTACGTGATCTGTTTACTTGCTATATGCCTGTATAGCTTTTATTTGGGATTGTACAATATAGTTAGTTATACACAACAGTGAAGTCATTCTTATATTAAAGGGAGACACTTGGTGTTAGAGAATACTACCTTTCGCAGTCCATAGATACTTACTACCTGTGAATCCATCAAGGTTTTTTCACATATTTCGTTCTACTCTCATAAAAGAAATGTACGTATGCATATAGCTTAAGGAGTAAGGAGGCTGGTTCTTTTTTGTGCGGTTTGTTGTGGGTAGTGAGACCGCATAAACTTACCGTCAACGTTTGCATTTACCAACCTGTTCAGTAGACGTAGCGTTGAGCTTCCACCTGAGGAAGGTACATATTGTCTTAAAGGAGTTTAATATGTACTACAGGACGGTACATTTATTGGTAGTTTATATTACACGTACTTCATAATTTACATTACTTCATTGAAGTTGAAGTACATATCCACCTTAATAGATTGGGCTTTATAAGAGGCAAGAAGAAATTTATAAGGGCTTACCGATGTTTAACTCTGCAAATTTTCTACACCTTTCACTAAAATTTACAACGGTCTTTATATGGCGACTAACGTGCTAAAAACAAAATAGGAAAATAGCAATAATTGCAGCATCTCGTAGCCATGTAGCATTTAGGGTCACGTACGTCAGAATTGCACAAAATACTGCATGCAGTATGCCTACCTCACAAATCATAATGGCTCAGAGATGTGAAATCCGCTTGGATAAGTTGTGTAGGTGGGTATACTATATTTTTTGTAGAGCTATTGAGATTCGCTTAGTGCACCAAGAATAATTCCTGTATCCAAGCTGATTTAAAGAAGAGTTTTCGTGCAATATCCGACATGGTCGTATGATTCACAATGCTCCTCTGATTTAACTCCACTGGTTATCCTACCATAAAAGCAGGACTTTAATACTCCTTCAGCTTTATTATTCTTGTTGTTCGTGAGCTCCTTACGGTTAGGGAAACGAACGCAGCCATGAAAAAACCTTGCTACATGGTTGGACAAATACAAGAATTATTCCTCTTGTAGTCTCATCATGTAAAATCGGTATGATTAGAGACAAATAAATAAAATACAATGTTAGTTTTTGTCTGAAACGCAGCATCACGTTGTTGACGTTTATATGTTTACTTTGTTGGAAACATGCAACTATTTAGCTGGGGGAAGTAAAGCGTACGTCTTGCTTAGTCAGAGAGATTCAATTCCCTATAAAGTTGAGTTGCAAGGCTAAACAATTCACCGCAAGTTCTATGACTGAACTCGTTATTGTAATTTCGTAATTAAAATACTCCTTCGCCTTTCTGCAGGCAAATGCAATGCATTCACGTTAGGAATTTGCATATGTGCAACATTTTACCGTTGGCACCAATGTATTTTTGAGTTTGCCAAGGCAATTATTCGTTCACATTCTACACTCTTTGTCTACATTCATTTTTACGCAGTTTGTTGATTTTTTGTAGATCAAATTCTTTCTTTCTCTAGATAACGCTATATACAGGTAGGCACATGTGGCCAACTGTTCGAAATTGTTTAACGAAAAAGCCTTTTATTACACACATGAAAAATCATGTTTGCTCGTCCCATTACAACTTTATCGTATTCAATTATTTATGTTCATCGTGTTCATCTAAAAGAAATGTTCCATGAGAAATGTTACATAGCTATATATGTATTCTTCACACACGCTTTATAATTTGCAAGGGATATGGTTAACATTGTAAGAGATTGCTCGTTGATAAAAATCTGTACATTTATTACCTAATTCTCTCAACATCCACCGTAATGATAACGTGCAGAGGACGATGGACATCGAAGGCTTTGAGAAAATGTTGCTTAAAATTAGCTAATTTTATTTTATTGCTATACAAGTAATGACACCTACACGTGATATGCAGATTAGAAATTAAAAAGAGCTTACAATTTCTGTACAATAAAATTGTTTCCTAGTGTAGATAGTTTTGAATCTATTCTCCTCACTTCATTATGATAATCCAGACCTTAAAGCACATATGGCGCATTCCAAAGTTAATAACCCAGTTGTGTGATTTTAAATTCCGTCGGTGTCTTAGCAATAATAGGAAATGCGGCATAGCTTATTTCAAGCATTTTTTGATGTTATCACAACAGTTTCATTACTTCCGCTAAAAAAAGAAAAATTTGAAATAATTTATGTCATTAGATTTTTTCGAAGGATAAGATTTAATTTTGTTTACCAGGATTCCCGGCTTCCCTTTAAGCCTTCTGATCATCTGGTTTGGTTTGGTGAAGATAAAGATAGGGACCTGAACTGAAAGCCTGAAAGTTATTCAAACATTCAATTCATTCCCCCTGTGCCACTTAATGTATATAAACTACATTTGACATTCACCTGATTTAGCCACCTGATTCTATGATTCAACATTAAAATGATGAATCACATATGTTAGTACAGTAAATCAATTTTCATAGTATATTAAAGCTCGATTATAGAAATAGAATACTCATCTTACCAAATGTCTTTGTGACCATTTTGCGAATCATTATTTACAAATAACATCCTACCTACAGCATGTGTTGCCTTTTTTAAATGACTTGCAATTTATACAAACCTTTAATTTTTTGCTGCAGTTCTACATAGGACGACCGACCAAGTCACTCGAGTTATGTTAGTTATGAAATAAAGGGATTCTACCGTATATGGAAAACTGAGAAATTGTGGGTTGACATTATTTTAGCATTCGCACCAGTTACCAGACAGACAGCTACGAATAGAGAAATTCATGTAAAACTGATTTGTCTCTTGTCTGGGAAAGTGAGATACAGATCAGCAGCCTCAGGATAATGATGTAATTTTGTAAACATTGTTACCGATGCTGGAAATAACACTACCGATTTTAGAAACAGTATGCATATACAGTTTATAGAAGGATAAAAGGACATCTGTATTTGACAGCGTTGGAAATACACGCACGTGGTTATCTCTTCAGAATCCTGATTTATACCCTCTGCATGACATGGATGAAAAACGAAAGTCAACCACAACTATGCCTACTGCTGTTGACCATTCTGAAAACAAACAAGAGCAACCAAAACCGACGGATGAGAATCCGCCGGAACAGCCACCTAATTCCGAGGTGACTATACTCGGCATGAAAAGAATTCGACGTCCATCGGAAAAAGAGCTTCTGCAGTGCTGCTGCCAATAAATATGTTTGCTTTGAAAGCCTTAATGACGTAAAGGGAAAACTATATTTATTTTTCTCAAACTTTTGTAACATCATACAAAGTCATAAGCTTTGAATTTCGTTAAACGAATAATATTACTCTCTGTATAAGCATAAGAAATATTACGATTAATATTAACCAGTCATGAGTATCATTGTGGTTTTGCTTTACATTGTTTGTTACAGGGAAATATGACTGTGATTAAATTGATTGTTAAATAAATAAATTTAAAATTATCTGTTCTAATCTGTCAAACTTGATTTGATGTTCAATCATTTTTAAAATACAAAACATCCGGCAAAATTATCGGGAGCACCACGGTATGACACTATAGCGCCATCTACCTACTCAAGAAGCATAATAATAGTGTTCATAAATATTATTGACAATTCTGCAGACGCTTAAATTCTCATTATTATAATTATGCTGGTTAATGATACAGTACAGGAATACGGACAACTTTCGTCAAGAAATATAAAAGGATTTTAATCCAAGCCTGAAGGGTTTTGTGACCCACACTGTCAAATGCTTTTCGCTAATCTTAAAAGACTTAATAACCACTGGGTAATTAAGATAAAATGTATGGCCATTTTATTTTTATAATACTAGTAAGAATGCAGTTGAGACTCCGTTCTTTTAGGCAAATTAAGTGTAATTCACAGCAAGTACAGGCAAATTTTTCAATTATTTTACTAATTTCATTTTTTACAGTAGGAAGACAAACCCTTAATAAATTGAGGGCATAGGAGGTCATCCTAAATACATGTCCACAACATTATTATAATAAGTAAAATACTATTTTTGTAGAATATTAACGCTATACAGTATGTGAAGCGACTCGTACTCCATGGCTGTTGAATAGATACATGATTATAACATAAGAAAAAGATAAAGCAGTCGAAGTGAGTACATTGTTTAGAATAAATGCTTTATATGTAAGTCACAAAGTTGTCCTAAATAAATCAACGGTTTTGAAGCATTTTGATAACATGCTAAATTCAGCTTGGAAAAATTCTACATCATGTTTTACAAAGGTATTCTACTGGGAAATTCCTCATCTTGGGATTCCTGGCATAGGCATCATCATTTGAGGACCCGATGGGTATGGCGCTGAATAAGACCTTTGACGATGAGAAGCAACAATTTCAGCCATTTTCTCAGTTTTCAGTCGACGAAGATGAGCAGTGACTCGAAGGGGTATAAACTTGTTCGTGAACGCTTCTAAATCCATAGTACCGTTCAGAAAAGATTCGGAGAGTTCTTCACTCTTTTCATCTGCTTCTGCTGAGGCCGCTTGTAGAAGAGCATGGGTCGTGTCCAAAGATGTCCGAGAATTCAGGGAATCTTTAAAATAATAAATATTATTATTACTAAATAACATAATACATATCAGTATACATACATTTACATCTGGGTTTATAGATTCCATTAGAACAACACCCAAACTACATTATTCAGTCATCCCTTTTCATCAACTAATAACGATTTCTACAAACTGCTAAAAATATTTACACGTGGCATGCCATATAAATATTTGCTTTAAATAAGGGCAAACAGTTGACGTTTTAAGTAGTACAAAGTACAATTATTTCAAAAACTAAAACATACCTAGCATTGCACGCTTTGTCTCAATTTCATCCACCATGGCACGAACCTTTTCATACAATTCCCAGAGGACTGCCTTGCCATCCTTTAATTTCGGTTCTAACGATAGATTGTACTCAGCCAAAGACTTATTGCTGGCAATTTCGACCTCTTTGTCTGCCTCCCATCTTTGAATCTGGAGGAATATCAATTGATTGATTAAAACAAAAATTTCAGATTCATGAATAATTACTTATGTACATATAAAATGATTGACTGAAATAGTACCAAATCACACTGGTTCACAAAAGTATTGAATGTATCATCATCATCTATAAATGCTCGCAATTCATCATCCGACATCCGTTGCAGTGAGGTGAGTGCAGCACCTATTTCATGTTCCGGAAGCTGTGTCATTATCTACGAATGTTAATAATAATAAAATTACAGTTTATCCAATCAATACGATATTTATATGTAGGATTATCTAATTTACAAGTAGACATTTACACACTTCAGTTGCATGCTTACAGCATGTCAGAACTAACGTTATATATACACTAAAGCTACATCAAAAGAAAAATACACGGATGTTGCATATTTTGAGAAAAAGATGAAATATTCAGAGCCAACCGCAAGTAATAAAATTATGTAAATAAAAAATAAATCACCTCACTGCAAATTACGGAAGATTCTTTGAATCTCAAAATTTGTAGTCAGTCGGCTACAAGGTTACAAAATCTGATCAGCCTTTCGAAGATTTCCCAACTTTCTACTCATATTACAATCTAAAAACTCACATAATTTAAATTATTCTTAATTTAAACTAAACCATATTATTATTAAAACTTTACGACGAGAACACTTTTTATTGTGAGTTGTAGTTGTGAATCAAAATTATATTTAGGGAACTTAAACCTTCCCGCATCTGTTTACTCCACACCCAAGGAAGTCTTCACGATGTGGTGTCATCTCCAATACATAGATGCTGCTCTGCTCAACCAGTCTACAGATTTAATACAAATAACTTGAAAACGAGTAAAGTTAATTATTTAATAGACAGTTAGCATCCAAATTACAAGAATTAATTGTTTCAAAATTCTTTACTCATCTAAACTGTATTTTAAATTAATTTCGGTACCCTAAATATTCTATGTAAATACCTTTATCTGTGGTGACAATCTTTGACTTCGTTTGTGTTTGTATCTATATATACGTGTCAGAGTCCTTGAACTTGCATTGTATGAATTATACAGACGCCTTATCTTTCTCTCTTCCCGTCATTTAATTAATTGAATGCGTTAGAAAAGCCTTGAAGAAAATCCAGCTGGATATGACATGATAGAAATGCATTATAGAAACTAATAAGCAAGTTAATAAAACCAGCATGTGAATATTACCGCGATACAAATAATTCCAACTGTAATAATTACAGATAAATGTTGATGCCTATGGATGTCTATAGCGCAATCTAGTATAGGGTAATGGTTGAGTCTAAAAATGTTTTAAATGAGTTTTAGATTTAGACCATTCGTCACAGTGGTTGTCATGTTGTGAACAAAAGTTCTTGTGTGAGAAGTGAGGCAAGTCTGAAAGGGAAATTGGCAAATACGAACATAGAAAGCCGTTCAATTCAACAAGAGAAACATAAAAGGTAGATGGGAGAAAAATCCAATCCCAATCGCCGTTTCCTTATGTCAGGTTCGGGTCATCGTAAAACTTGTCTGCTGTAACATTTATTACTCACAATGCTTCATTTCTTTCCGTCGTACTTCTCCCTAAAAATGCTTCTGGTCCTGGGTTTATTTGCACTTTCATACTATATTCACATACACACTTATACATACAACTACAACTACAACGGAACTCTCGAACCATCAAAAACCCATAAGAGATACATACTCCTTGAATAGAGGTTTAACTATTTTTATATATGTGTTGCGATTTTACTACCACACCGAAAGAGAGATAGAGTAGACTTGAGAAAAAAGAAAACACGGGAAAACATGGAACACACCCTTCTTAAGCTGGACCACTAATACGTACGGGTTCGATTGTGGGTCTCAAATGACTACTTAAACTTATAACTATTTATACAAATAAAGCTTTTGAGACTATTTATTTTAGTGAGAGAGAAAGGGAAAGAGAATGCCAAAAAGAATATTACTTGAACCCTTATAGCTTCTTTGGTGTGTGAAATGCATCTATCGTTCAGTAGTTACATAATCCTTCCCATAAAGTTGATCCTCAGGGTAAAAAAGAATGAGATGGTTAAAATACAGTGAGTTAAAAGCGCCCTTAAATGCTACCTTAATTTGGCATTTGGCGAAACTCCTTTACTCTTGTCACAGAGTACAGAAAAATAAGGAATCATCTATATTTGTTCTGAGTTTCCGAGGCAAACATTATAGTAAGTTTCATAGAAAAGGTTGAAGTAGAGCAATTAAAGGAACATAAAGTTCATGATGGAGCAAGTATTTGAGCTGAGCTGATCACAATTTTTAGTGATGCTAATGAGTATGTATCATGTATAGTAGTGGTCTTAGTTTTGCACATACATATGTACATCGTACTGTTTTACGTATCTACTTCTCATCACCGAGGTCTGCCTTACGTTACCTCTAAAACTAGGATATGAAAAGCAGTAAAACTAGTCACATAAACAGTTTTAAACGGGTAGGAGTAAAACTCTTTGTACACATGTATACATGTATTTATAGTTACACACATTTGAGCATTTCACAAAAACCAAGTAGTTTTTTCAATGTGAAATAAGTACAACGCAACGGGAGATTCATAGAAGAGAATGAAAGATTTCCATATGATTTGTGCTATAAAGATATTAACACGTATCGTTTTGATTCTGTCGACGGATTTATTTTGCAACGAACTTTAAAAAAGAACAGCTCCTCTTTATTTTGCTGTCCCTTTTTTGATCACCCTTTTACGATGATTACACCATAAAGGGCAAAGAGAGTGGGAGCGACACGACAACAATAACAAGAAGAAGACGACCGAGAAAAGAATATAACTCGGAACCTTAAAAATGTAAAAAACTGCTACATTATGATTGCAATACCATAATGTGTGACGTGAAATTTTATCCCTATGAATTTATTCAGTGAAAAGTATTAAAATTATCAGAATAGTTTTTTGAGCGGCATTTCGTTTAACTACAATTTATACAGGCTCGTTAATATTTCTTTGTCGAAAATAGGGGGTTCAAGCTATATAGACGAGAGAGATGGAGGGTAACAAAAATATTCCTGCTTTACCATTCTCCCAGTGTAATAAACATTTTATCTGGCTATATCCATGCCCTAACAACTAAGACTCAATGCACTAGTTGGTGTATTAACAAGGCTTGGAACAAATGTGTCAACAAGTTCACCATATATCAACAGGAAGCATACAATGTACCTACGTAAGTCTGAACAGCAAATGAATAAGACTACAAAATTAAACCGGTAGCTACATAAGCGTAGAATTGTGGATTATCTTTATATTTACACTGACTTTTACCTGCCTTGTTAAGATCCTGGAATTTGTAATTTAAAAATGCAATAATTAATAGCAGAACTTACATATTGGGCTTTACTTCTACAACACCCCACCCCATACAAAGCCAGGTGCATTGTTTCTACACATATCTACATGTAGTTGCAAATATCGAACTAATAGAGTCCACCTCTTATATTGTATATATACTGCATTCCGTATAAATGGATACTCTTGTTACACTTAGCTTTACACCATGTCATTTACCAGCTTGGAGGAGTGCATGGTGATGATAAATAAGCATTGGTTGCCGGAGTATTAATTTTTTTTAAATGCAAGGGGCAGTTCAGCTAAATATAGCTCCTCTAAAGAGATTTCCATCTTGGCTTGCACTCTTCATAAAATATAGGTGTAATAATCCTCATGGCGAAAATGCTTTTTATGAACAATCTTTACGATCCAAATTTACTGCTCCCCCAGTATGTACGTTCCTGCCGTGCTGTCAAACCTCAAGAACTCACTTCATAACACTTTTCCTATTTTTCTCATATCAAAAGTACAATTTTGTTTTGGTCGGACGCGTTTCCATTAGATAACTCTTGTTATAGCTTACCTAGGTAAATTTTCTTCTTCACATAAGAACTTTCAAGTTAGTTACGGGTCTTTTTTTACCCTCACGAGCAAACAATGGATTGTGGTACGCCTGAAATGAATAGACACAAGTAAAAACATGTTATATACTGCCAATACAGAGTGTCTGTACCAATCATTCCCCTGCAAATTGGGTTTGGGGGAAATTATAAATTTTTGAAGTTTTTTA
>JAQGAK010000850.1:0-49963 GCA_034696945.1 Lipothrix lubbocki | reverse complement strand
GACAGCGACGACCAGAGTTCATTCTTGCATTTTAGCTAGAAGCAATGTGTTCAAATTTGCCTCTTAACCCTCGATATGTTGCTTGAACAAAACATACAGAAATACATAGGTACAAGATTTACGAAACAGGTTATTACTTAGGTTGAAACCATACAACTTTTAACATACAAAGCACAGGATTTATTGTAAACAAAGTATAGGTTCACTGAAAACAAAGCATATGGTTGACACAAAACCGAGCCATAACATTGACAAAAAAGGTATAAAAGTTACAGTAACGCACGCCCATTTTTGAAAACAAGCCCAAAAAGTGTTTACAAAACATAAAGTTCCACCTCAAAAATAACACTACAGTGAAAAATAAAGGGAAACACAAATGTTCAAACTAAAGCTAGTCATTTTTCATGCGAATAGGACAAACAAGGAGCTACTACAAACAATAAGAAAGAGTACAGCTGAGAAAAGTAGGAACGTTAGCAAGTCACTCCATTAAGTTTGAATATATATAAAAAATTTGAGGTAAATCCCCAAAAGAAAAGAAGTATGTATGTATGGGCGAAAGAAGAATTCCAAAGAAATAAACAAGGTTTGAACTGACATCTGCTATAAACTGGAAATGCCTCCGTATTTTCCATCATGCTCATATTTACATATATGTTTATTACATTTGTCTAAGCAATTTAAGTTCAGTTAAATTTGAGTTGTTGTTTGGTGAGGAAAAACGAGAAATAAGGAAATGTCACGAGTTATATTTAGGGGTATGCATCTTTATGTAGTGCGTGTGCATTCTTCATTTGCTTTATTCTTGTTTTTAATCTACACTATAACCGCGCGTATGTACATGGGTTCTCATCTGTAATATATACAAGGTTCTTTTATGTATCTACAACTAAACATTTACTCTTCAACAACATACACTTACTTCGTATGTCCTTTTCATCCACACTACAACAAAGTATCCGTATATACACATGCTCTTCTTTTGCAATGAAGAACAAACTTTTCTTCAGCAATTTCAGACTCTTTGATCAAGTAAGTATAAGCATCTTGTAGCTACAGTAGTGTTGGGATTGTAAGGGAGAGTAAGAAAAAGGGAGTGAAAAGGATCTACAAAGCAGAATGGAATGAAAGTAAATGGTAAAAGAAAGTATAGTGGAAGGGAAATAAGGGAGAAAGCGCGCGGTGAAAACCCATTTTTGAAGAGCCGGTAAAATAAATCCGAATGAATGCATGAATGAATTATATTAGATGTATTACGACGGTGACGTTCCGCTACGTTCCTTCACTTAGTACCACCACCAACGTGTGCCTCTGTTTTAAAATCCTACTCATAACTATAGTTTAACTCCTACTCATGACTGCCTTTATGTAAAGTAACTTTTATACTTATGACTGCACCACTTCTACAACCAACGGGTGAGATTATGTATACGGTAACCCGTATATACGTATGTCACAATTCCCGTACAATAACTTCTATGAGCTACATAATGACAAAGTTCTCATAATGTACATCCACGTATATGATTGTGTTCTTGTACAACTACAAAATATGAGTTTATGTGGCTATATCAGGTTAGAGAGTGTCCCTATAGGAAACCATGTGTCTATCCTTCACTTGAGACAGAGACCCGACATTGAGAAATTCTCTTTTACCATTCAATGATTTTAATGTTTCTCTTCTCTCCCTTCCCTTCATACCCTCCTGCCCTTCTGTCTCTTCAGCTCCGTATCATTCTCTCTACCTTTTTGCTCATGCAAACACACATTTCTTCATGCTCATACACATTAATAAAATTCATACATGCATGCCAACTTTCGAAATATGCAGGAGCATTGGATGTTCAACCTCCACAGCTGAGTGAAAGTATCTAGGAAATAGCAACGCATATAGCTTTATGATCGACAAAAGTATCAATTCATAAAATATCCGGTGTAAGCACGGAAAATAGTAACGCATAGTAGCAGTGAAGTGGTAACAAATAGCAAGATGGGGTAGGCACACTGCGAGCTTGACAACGTATGCATACTTGAGCTGATACGAAAGTTACAACTTGACTAACCTAAACTCATCGAGGGTTGATGGGAACGGTGTCCAAAATGATATTCCATGATGATACATGAGCAATAGAGATAATATGCATGTGCATATAAACTTTACCACTTTAAAGCCATCTTCCTCATCTTCTCTGTTATCTTTGTTTAAGCTTCACATTTAAAAGGTTTATTGGATGGAAGGCAGACACCCGCTCTACTGTCTCCAGTGCAGCAGTATCTTCCACACGGAAAAAGTTGCTCCTCCAAAACTGCGCCCAAACTTCACCTTACCATTCAAATCATTGCCATTTGGGAACCGCAGGTTTGAAACAAAGCTCTCGTACTATATATAATTTCACACAACCCACTTCTGAGGTTCCCATTGGCTTTCTGGTTTCCGAATCCCAAAGTCTCTCATCTATGCACCTCTGCCTTTATTCAGATCCTCAACTTATTGCGAGTCTAGTAATCTTCTCTTCTAAATTCATTTCTAATTTCATTCACAAATGAAATTGTACAATGTACAGGCTGGTATGTAGCTTTCGAGAAATAATTAGCTTCAGTTTTGATAGCACAATTTCAACAATGGCTACAGTCCCTGAATGTAGTAGAAAGCACTGAAGCGAATTTTACTTAAAATACTCGAGCGTACTCAGGGAATGGCACATACGGTAAGACATGGAAGGTCGGTGAACGTCTCCAGAAAATGCAAGAAATCGTAACATAGTGAAACGTACTTGGTCTGTTGCTATAGTGATGGTTTATTCATAGGTAAGCTCATATATTGTTTGGAAAACTAACAGATACGTACATTAAAAGCACAGATGCACGCGGCAGAGCATATGCCAGTCAAGCGACGCAAATACGTTCACATATGAGTTAACAAGTTAGTAAAGGAGAAAGAAGGGGAAATTGGTAAGGGTAAAAAATTCTCAATTTTTTTCTTATTCATAATATCATACATGAGTACGTATAAACCACAAGGTATACACTCTATAGGCATATGCTATTAACATATAAATATACGAAGTAAGGAAAAAGAAAGCGAGACGGTCGGATAAGAAGAAGTATCTTTGAGAAACAATACATTTCAATCTTACCAATCCATTTTCCACTGTATGCTTCTTAAGCTTGAACTACTCAAGACATATGCAATACATGAGAGCTTATATAAAACAATAAAATGACGAGGAAAAAGGTAGGAAATTCCCAACAAATAATATCCGTCTTTGTCTTCTTCCATAGCATTCCTACATGATTTTACTGTATCATCCATAGTTTGCTATATTTTCCCTCGTATTGGTTGACTTTATAGAAATTTATATTCATTTTTTATACCATGTGCACACAGCCCTGCTCTTGTCACTCTTTTCCCTTCAAAGTAGAGCAAGCTGAAAAAATACACGACTCCAGCATTCAATTCAATTTTGTCAGTTTTCATGCACAATGAATGCTTGAAGCCAACCAAGATGGGCAGAGATGTGGAGTTGCAAAAATATTTCGGATACGGCACACAGCTATGTAAGGGCAGGATTAAAGCCAAATCACTATATTTGAACCCTTTACGTAAGATGTAGATACACAAGATTTCCCATTTTATAGTCTTACACCCGAACTCCATTAGAACTATATACTTGTCTACTTGTATCTACATTTGTATACGTCATGAAGCATATCCTTATGTTGTGTACACAATATTATAGTTCTGTGTAGAAAATAAAGACAGTTGTATGTGTATACACAGTTTTACGTACTCTGCTCATAATTACAGTGTACATTCGCAGCACGCCTTCATATTATCAAAGTACTTTTTAAATCCCTCGCAGAGCCCTTTCTTCTGAATCATGACGACAGTTATGGTTGCCAAATGTAAACAAGAACAGCTAAGGGATAAGGCAACGTAATTATTTTCTTTATTATTTTTTCTCATCCCACAGTTCTATTTCCCTACTTTTCACACATACAAGTGGTACACAGAAATAAATGAAGTACATAGATATATATCCAAACCCTTGACACTTAATCCGCAATAAAAAACGTTGGACTTCAAACAGAAGGTTACATCTCAACGTAGGTATTATATTTTCATACTCAGAGATACTATTGTGATTCCAATGCTTATGTATTTTGCCAAAAAGCTTCAGAATACGCAAAATTTATGTATAAACAAAGAAGCTACATAAAACAGTACAAGCGACGCTGTGGATATGAAGGCATGATTGTAGAAAAGACTACAATACATATATTTCAATGCAGCAATGTTTTTCAATGTGACTAAAAAGGAAATGCTTTTTAATACAGCAAAGGAAGCCAAGCCTTTGAATGTAACTATGAAAGTAATATGCTATTCAATGCCCTAAAGATAGCAATGCTTTTTGTTGTAGCACGGGATTGTAATGTATTTTGCGGTAGTAGGAAAGGATGCTTCTGAACAATGCTTGTGAAGCTGGAGCCAGACATTTCAGTATATGGAAAGCAACGACGACACACTGGAATGCTCCGCTTGCTCGTTCGAACAAAAAAAGAAAAGTGTATACTGAGCTTTCGAATATTGCCATCCCCTGCTGGCCCACATAGTTGTTTCTACTTCCACATACCAGAGAGAGAGAGAGAGAGAGATACAGAAGAAATCTTTTTATTATTAACCTTTGCGAGTAAGAATCGCATTATTTTAATGTGTTGAAAATTATACATGACGATACCGTCATAACCAAAGAGTGTACTCAGGCAAGGATATGGAGAGGAAGTGAGTGAGAACGGAATCGTAAGCGAGTCGAGATGAAAGCAAGAAGAAGAGTCTGCGGAGGAAATGGAAAGTGAGAGAGAAAGGAGCGGAGAGAAACAGTGAGAGCAGAAGGAAAGGGGTAATAAAATAATGTACACTTAGGAGGGCAAAATCTTTGACATATGATGGAGGAGCCAGCCAAGGAAAACGATGAGGGGTTGAAATGATGAGATGACACTCATATGGATAGAGAAATGTAATTCCTTCAGTAATAAAAATTCGCATTCACTCAGCCACTGAGAATTCTTTATGGGTCGGAGCATCCGACACTCAACCCAATGAATTACCTTTGTTCCATCATGTAAAACTTCTACCCATAGATTCAACATAGAAGGACCAGGATAGAAACACATTCTCAGAAAGAAGAGGATAGGAAATGTAAAATTCTAATAGCAAGACTGTGATTGTAGTAGTAAGTACTCCGTACTATTCCAATAATACAACTATAAGTGCATCTATATATGAGACTTGGAAACTGCCTGCATTCAGGCTCTCAATTTTTTTTGCATAAAAATATCTACGAATTCAGAGAGAACCCCCTTAAGTTTGTCGGTATAACATATAGGTACGCAACAGCGTATTCATATGGCAAGCGTGTGGTATATTTCATCACAATAAGCAGGCCTACCATAAAGTGCTATTATATGTAACTGTAATGCGTGCACAACATGCGAATAGGCAAAAACCTACAGATTTTCATATTCATTGTCGTGTCTCATAAATTAGAGTCGGGATAGGATGGTTCTGCATTTGAATCCTGCATATAGATTTTTGCTCTTCGGCCCTCTTAAACTGAGATTTCTCCTATTAGCTTTTCAATTACTTTTACTATGTAGTCTCGTTGGTTATGCGCGGAGGAAATATTCCATCTCTGGAATTTTTACATTTTTCTATCCCGCCGTTTTCTAACTCCTTTACATATACTATACATACACTTAGGGATGGATACTTTGTGGAGATAAAAATAATACATACTCAAAATTTAAAGTGAAAATGCTTGTATGCATATGATACTACATGTACTGAATTAAACAAAAAATATGTTTTAATCTTCTTTCAGTTATTCCTATACATTATGTACCTACACTTAGATGGTTGCCAAAGATTCAAGGAGGATTTTCGTTTTATTGTTCATGCAATAATAATATATTAACGTGTGTAGGATGTAATGCTGCCCCAAAAGTTGAAGGCTATATACAAACGTACAGAAAGCTAATACCACATTCTACTAAAAAGCTACATATATTTTATATTTAAAATACTGGAAACCCAGCATTACTTTAATTTGTAAAAAAAACTTTTATAGGGCTTCATAATTTGTCTATTGTTTAAACGTACATTGTCAAATGCAATTATTACAAGAATTTTACAAGAAAGAAGAAGTTACAAGAAAGCCAAAAAAATACTCCAAAATTAAATGTTAACAGATACTAATGTTAAAGGGAATTGTTTGAAAAGAAACTATCATGGAGTCTAGTGTCAATAGCGGAAAATGAGCGGCAATGAGCATCAAATTACCTCATAGTGCTTAAGCACCTCCTCTGGATCCAGTCGCAAATGTCTTCGGCAAGCCCCCACATTGCAGAAACAGCCATAGCGTAGATGAACGTCATGTAAGTAGGCAATTTGTTCCATCTGCCAAAAATCAGAGAGCATCATTTTAAGTATAATTTCTACACTTTTGCATCCTTACATAATTACACAGAGATGCGTTGGGCTTGTGTACTCACATAAACATGTGTGTTTCAATGATTTCATTTCATAATGCCTCCATGTTACTTTTAAATACGATTTCCTACAATCAGCGTCTTGTCTTCATTTTTATTCTTGCACACAAAAAAACAATAGACAAAACAACAGAAAGTCACAGAGGCTTAATAATAATAACGCTGAAAACTCTGTACATAAAAAGCTTGCAGAATATAATCTGCTTAAGTTCTTGAACAAAAAGAAAAAATCCAATTTCCAGTAACTTCTGGTACAATGAGTACAGTAAAGGTACCATGAGAAAAGGTAATTGCTGCCAAAGTTTGAATATTACTTAACTTTTGTCAAGCATATTCCTAATAACCTACAGATATTATACAGAAAAACATATGGTTACCCAGACAGGGATTACATTATTACAAACAAAAAGTTTTGCATTTTAATTTTCTACACGCGGTTCGTGCTTGTTTTTATTATTTCCCAGGAAATTCTCATGTGTAATACCAAAGTGGAATCAAAACCGACAACAAAATATGCAAGCAACATAGAGATGTATGTATTCATCAATGGGAGCGCACTAAAATATTATGGATTTCGCAAAAATATTTTACTGCAATGATTTGCTCATCTTGAAATAATGTAAAACAAAAATCAGGAATTTTATCCTTGTATGTTTTCAAATGAAATTAAAAGCAGAGCTCCGTGAATTCTTCACATGGCCAGGCAACTAAAAACCCTCTTCATGAACTAAAAACCACAAATACAATCGTAAACTTTGGTTCTTTAGGGGGATTCAGAGCATACAGAATAGTACTACAAGTTTAACAACAAGAGTTTGGGGAACCAACGAAATAAGTTCCAAGAGACAAATGCTCGCTGCGAGATATACCTCGTTACCCAATTGGTGCGGGTAGGTTGAATTAATTTCGCTTAATTAACTAACTTGCGGATTAATTTTAAAAATGAAACTTTATCGCAGAAGCAATTAGTGGCACAGAACTGTTTAGTAGTGCATTTAGCTAATTAAGTTCGCATCAGACTTTATTCTGGCAGCGCTATATACATAGTAGGCGACTTCTGATATTATACATATATATAGGCATGTACACCTTTTCTTATATAGGACATAAGTCATGTAATTATTATCCAAACTCTTTAGAATGGAGCAAAACCTTGTAAAAACCATATACGCTATGAAACAAGATTACCAAGTCATTGACACCGTATTTTAAAATGAATTAAAAAAGTTAATGAATAGCACACACAATGAATTTTGACAGTAATTCTGTAACACATATGTACAGAAAATATAAAGGAACATACATCAACCCCCTGCTTTTCTCATTCTCCAACTTAGTAACTTCACCAAAAATTTAATTAAGATTCTCAATATCTTCCCTCGTGCACATGGAAACATTCAATCCCCCGTAATGAATTAAATTGTATGAAGCAGAGAATAAAGGTTCAAGTATGTATAAGTACCATCAGTAATTCCCTAGCTCTTCATTAGTATATGCGCATTCATTGTCGATCTTTCGCACACTTTTTCTACACAGAAATAACATCGAGGTATTCCGAAACATGTGTGTTTATGTAGGGAAATGTGATGATCCTCTCACGGATTCTTCATCTCCCGATATACATACTCTAGCTTCACTGAATTTTCAATTTTAAATCAACTAAGAACGCTTCTATTTGCAATCTCAATGTAAGGATTTTTTTCATCCCTTATTGCTATCAATCCATGTGCTGTAAAAATTCTCTATATGCTGTTATAATGTAATAACTGTATCGCATGCATAATTTACATCCGCCACATTGCCCTTAACCATAATTTTCATATTGCAGTATAATTTACGAAAACATTTTTTATCAGCTATCTTACTTCAGATATTACAATGGTAATGTACATACATACCTATATGTAATAATTGAATACAGACATTTATGTATTCTTGTGATTTTAAGATCTGGTAACGTCAGAAACGCTGTCGCGTTGAATAAAATACTAGGATGCTGTATTCTAAAAATGCTATACTTGTGTACTCGCATAGGTACAATCATATTGCAAAGCGAATAAGAATTATTATTTAAAACCCAGAAAAACCACCAAAACGATAGTAAAATAGTGAAAAATTCAGAAGACTTCAGCGTACGTGCCTCCAATGGTTAACACACGACACAAGATAGCAGTAATTCTTCGTCAGTCAGATTTGGAAAGATGAAGTTCGAGCATGTACTTCGGTGGATGCGTTAGTACAGCTTTCCCAAGCACAAGCTGGTTCTATACTGCCGACAAGAGAAGAGCAAGAAAAGTAATCGTTTGCGACAAATTTATCTTCGACAGGCAGGCAAGAGTCGAATTTGTAGGGTTGCTCCCTCTTATACAAACAAACCCTTTAAATGTGAAAAGCAGTATGGATTTACCACACATTCTCTATATAGTAGCTCTATTAAGGCGGAATTCTTCCTAATAAAACAGCCTCACCAAGTTGGTCGAAGGGCAATGCAAATCCAAGAGTAATACTTATATTTACTTGGGTGAGAGTAAAGAAAGTTACTAAAAGTCAAATTCCTTCATTTGAAAAGCTAAGATGGTTATAGCTCAAATAGGATGAAGGTCACAGCTGAGTATAGTCCTTCTATGGAGAAGTTGCAGGTGTCTGACCAGTTTCAAGCATGGAAATACAAGGTTAGTTTTTTTCTACAAGTATACACGTAGTTTATGGGCATATTATACATAAGTATACGCCCCAATACTACAATATAGCTCTCGAATGGAAATACTAAAGTTTAACATCATTCACGGAAGTTCTACAGCTACAAGCTCTAGGGAGGGTGTGTTATCTCGACAGAAAAGAGGGAAGACACCGGAGATTTTTATTTTGACTTATGGCATCGATTGACGTGGAGAAGCTGCTTTCCACTAAGAGCTCTAAGTGGTCACCCCGCTCACTGTACTACATCAGGACTTAAATAATTGGTGAAAAAGGAAGAGTAGAGAGCAGAACATTCAAAATGTATGAATTTTCCCGAGGATAAATACACGGGCCAGTGAAAAAAATTCACTTAAAAGATACATATTTAAGTTTATCTACAGCTTATAAATATATGGATCTACATTCAATACAAATATACCTATCAGCATATAATACAATAATATAATCTATATGTACTTACCCATCTGCATCTTATATACTTACATTTAGCTACTATCTAAAATTCAAAATATTTTTATGGTTGATACTCGTACATAAAAGTACCAAAAACGAATTCGTACATATTTACCAAATATTACATTCTGAAAAGTCTCTCTTTGTAGATTTGGCCTCCCTCCACGTTTTTACCAACGCCATACATCATTCCTCATATGACAGACACAGTTTCTCCATAAGTCTGTGCGTAGTGTGTGTAATACGGTGAAGGGAGAGAGGGCGAAGAAGAGGAGAGGAATTTTCCTGTGAAGAGCAAAAAGCACTTCCATATTTGAGGATAATCGTATAAAGTTGACGTAAAACTAGTAGATACTTGGTCCATGTGCATTCTAATACATGAAGGGTGCTTTCCCTCTAATTCCAACCACCTTCACGTCTTTGAATATGTTTGCCAATATTTCTTGTTTAACCTAGTTTCTCCTCCAAATGCGGCAGATTAGATTCCGCTTTTCACTTTCCCTTCCCTTTCATATCAGCGATGCAGTTCATGCAAATGTACATTATAAAAAAGAAAAATTCACCAGGAACGAAGACGGGAAGTAAGTTTTTAGGACGAAAGACGATAAGTAAATCCGAAGGAAGAAGGTTGGTAAAATCGTAGGAATGAGGGACGTCACAGAGATGGTAGAAAGTAAATTTGATAGACGACGGGAAGTAAAATCGACGGGAAAAAGAAGCAAATCAAAAAAATCTACGTACAAAATTTAAAAGAAAGATGCTGGACATGAAATTGAAACTAACACAATACCTACACATTCGCAGACATTTAGGAATACCTGTGTAATGCAGGATTTTCAGACAGGGAGGCTACTTACTGTAAAAGAAGGAATAGAGTTGTGTCCACAGGACTCGTATACATGAAAAATGAATGAGGTCAAAATGGTTTGAAATTCTGTTTAACATGTAAAGTTCTTGTTGAGATCCATTGTGTATGGGATTTGATCCCTGAGTAATGTCAGTGGTGCTGTCAGTCAAGAATGCGGACAAAGAGAGATGACAACTGGCGAATTCCTGTCGTCATAGACATTAATATCATGTGGAAGACTAGAGCGAAGTGCAATGTCGTGCATAAAAATTCTACTCTCCTAAAAGCATGTATATGCAACTTGACATGAAGGTTTATTTGAAAACGTAGCACTTCGAGGATATAGGGACATAGGGAGGTAATCTCTTGCTGTAACCAAAATATGCAGTGTTATTTCTACATGTTTCTATACATGATTAAAAAATTTACTTACATTGAGTCAGCCGCCCTAAAATGACGCTATGTCAAATTTGATGTTGGTATACAACGACACACATTCAGTGCTATGTTGCCTAACCTTTACATTGCTAACTTGCTTTGCATTTGCTCTGCACCGACAAACGCTAGTTTACATACTTAGTAGTGCTGCATAGCTCTTATGACACTGGTACGTCCACATGCAATTTTCTGGTACAGTAGCCAACGTCAACACTACAGACACTTATCATTCCTAATGACAAAATCTGTTCCAACTCCATTGGCAAAGTTAGAAAAGAAGGATGAAAAAATGTTCGCCTTGTCATAATATTTCTTTGTTTTCCTTCCGTCAATATAAGTTACATGAAATTACCAAAAGGAACTACAAAAAACAGTTTGTACAACTTTCAACAACTGCTCGTTGTTGTTGCGCACATAAATTCAAGTTGGTTTGCTTATATACTTACATACATTTCCAGTCTTATACACTGTAACTACAACTTTTGATATCATTTAGCTCTGGTGCTATGTCGGTAAACAAGTAATATAGGAAATAAACGGAGCGTTTGTCGAAAAAGTTACCTTTTCAACGCTTCCAAGGTACTTCCATCGAAGCAAATGATTCTAGGAACTGCTTTACTCTAGCACTAACGCCAGATTATGTTGTAAATAAGTGAGTTAAACTTGATGGAAGACTTATTTGCAGGGATGAAAATGTACAACGTCTGGAGGTATGATTCAGCTCATTATTTTCCCCTTTCAAAAGTTAACTCCGAAGAAGTTCACTTGATCTCATCTTTTCCTCCCATCATTTTGTATATATTTGTGCATTACAGACATTTTTGAATGTTTTGAATCTATAAGAGAAATGTAGACAGGGTACATACCTTCTGTACACACGTATACGTTTGGACGTATAATAACCAAAGAAACGGGAATGATATCATTTCTTCACAAACACTCATTAAAAACTTTGAGCAAAACAATAATTGTACTCCTGACTGCCTATGTTACGTCAAAATCCTCCGAGCTGGTAGTCATGTCAGCAACCACGCGGAAGGTAAACTAACAGATAAAAATTGTTTTAGAAGTAGGATTTCAACACACAACCGTCCCTTCTTTTGCAATCAGTTTTTCCTCCTCGAGCCCACCGCTCCTTTCAGAATTTAGTAGTCTCGATTAGCCAACATGAGAGATTCAAATTGTAAATTTACTCTGTGACTTGTACATCTTCAGGGCTAGTTTCGAAATGCGAAAAGTCTTTGAAACATCTTTTTTACGGACGGAATTTCAAAACCACTCTCTATCTGGGATTGTCCATTATGTTATACATGCTGGAATATCAGAAATTGGTGCCCGATGACGTAAATTGTTTTCCCACATTTTAGGTTCACCAATTAGAATGGTACGTACATGCCTAATTTTTAAACTATTCGAGGCCGTTCAAAGTCTCTTGCCCAATCAACACTAATTCCGTCTATACGTATTGTTGAGAACGTTTTAACTCCAAAGGACTGCATGGCATGGCAGTGAATGAAAAGAAGTTTTGCTGAATTTGATTTACAATATATCAGCAAACAGAACTGTCGGCACAGAGTGCTGACATTCAAAGCTCAGATACACATACACACACATGAATCCGACATTCGAATTTTCATTTAAGTTTTAACAATATAACGTTGTGAACCAAAAGTCCATAACACTATGGAACAAGCAGAACAAAATTTACATAAAAATAAAATTATCTATGTAATCCACAAAAAGGCATCAAACCGAAAACGTAACTTCACAAATACTTTGGAAAAAGGCGGTTAAACCCAAGATACGGATAATTTTACACAAAATGTAATTTTTTTCTGTTCAGCGAGATAGAACCAGCTAGTGTTATTAGTAGATTTAGACTAGCACCTCTATATACACGGACAAAATGATATAGGCGTGGGGTTATAGCAATGAAATAGGCAGTACATTCCCGAAGGAGGAGGAAAAGTCAGAGATAGGAAGCCTCTGTATTTACAAAGACATATGCAGAGGCAGAAGGAAGCCGAGTGGAGTAAGTAGCATAGCGGATGGGAGGACGAGGGGAAATGAGGAGAAAGTAGACATCAACCATGTCCATGGAGGAATCAATCCAATCTGTCTGAGGACTTAAACCCATAATAAGACGACTTCTTATTTTCAGAAAAACATAACATGTCTCCAGAGGAAATATATAACTTTTATATGTTATATATTTGTAAGATCTTCCTATAGGGAAGAGTGGATAGAAAAAAAAATATTTCCTTGGACGATAGGTCACGGAAAATTTTTTCGGCGGTGTAATATGGTGGGGTAAAAAACTCTAACTATATAACATGTGCGCCAGTAGTAAGGCTGGTGTTTTGTAGTACATACATACATGCTTATTCAGATATACATGGTTTCATACAGATACTTTAGTTAAAAACCTACATAACAACATATAAGATACACAAGCATTGCATATCAATATTGGTAGTCCATAGGATATACATATACTGTAAAGACTATGTATGTGGTTCCTTATAAACCTACTTTTGACAGTCCAATATTGTACACACTGTGTGAGTGTCGTTGTGAAACCTCATGTTTGTCCAAGCTACTTATACATGTTTGCTTCAATACTCTAAGTCTGTGTAACACTCTTTGGCTTATTGGCTCCGCCTGACTACTGCTTATGCTCCTTTTCTCAAGTATTTTCGATAACATGTAAAAGTGTACACATACATCCATATGTATTGATATAGATATAGATATGTACATCCAGACAGACTGGAGGAAAAAAACTGTTGTGGAGAAAAATAAGGGAGAAACCTCGAGGCTACCAAATAAAACTTTTCTTTCCATCCTCAGGTTTTCATCGCCATTTACTACTTTCTTGTTCCTTCCTCTCTAGCTTACTTGGCCTTGAAAGAACCAAGGAGCTTATGGGATTTTACCTTCTTTGACAAATGTACCCGAGATTTTACAGGAAGGAAGTAGTGTTCAAGAAGAGAGAGAGAGAGAGAATGAAAAACCCGGGAGGACTTTTACTTCTAAATTGACATATCTTTCCAATCCCATCCTCCTTGCAGCCTCCACATGCTCCATTCAGTCCATTCCGTATACTGAGAGAAAAAACTAAGCAAATTCAATTCCAAATCTTCTTTCACACAACCAATTTGCTAAAACTGTTACAAACTGTGTATTGCGGCTACTTAAAAGACGGATAAGCCTCTCAACATTTAAATCTCGACGAACCTAATCTAGCTACTAATGTAACTTTCCCACATATAGTTACAAGATGAAATGAGTTAGAATCTGTCAAATGACTACAGACTATATCGCAGCCAACGTTTTTTACTACATCGAAATATCGAATACACACATGTACGAAAAGAATTTCAAAAGTTTTGTTATTTTAGAATATTAGATATTCTGAAGATATTAAACTTGCAAGAGAGTTACACAAAGAACAAAGACATTGTTTATCACGGGAAATTTCATAATAACCAAAAGACCCAAGATCATTTGAAAGGAAAAGCAGTTGCTAGACTGGATTCACTGGATCATAGCTTTTGGCATCTAGGACATGTTGATGGTGAGGTGAACCATATGGTATTCAAGGCAGGATCCTACCGATTAACTTAACCTCCGAGAACAACCTAACTCAAGTTACTCCCTTTCTCTCAAAACTGTTATTATATGGCAGCGAACCATCATCCCAACTGTAGTTCAACTGCCACACCAGTCTGTAAAGAAGGAGAGTGTGCCATTTATAGACCACCAAAAATTTACTTGGCGTACCAACAAAACCACACGCTGTCGCCCGAAACTACGACGTGTATGTGTATACACACCGTCACAATAGCCCAACCACTACACACGAATTCAAGATATATGCACATTTCATTATTAAACTGATACAGACACATTCAAATTATGAAATGCGATATCTTGAATACATATAGGATGACACAAACCGAAACTGTCTGAACTTGGAATCCTCAAGTGTACATCATAGTGTACGTTGTCGAAGAAATAACAAGTAAACAAGACTGTCACATGTTAAACATGCTAGACCATGATGCAAACACTTGGAATCAAGGGTTGTAATCTAGATTCATTACAGATTCCTAAGAACACTGTACTGTGAATGGTTTGAAGCAGTGCGCGGCGAGAAAGAGAAATGAACCGACCTATTTAACATGTATCTACGACTAACAATTAGCGACAAAGTTCATTTGTCATACCCAAATTATTCACATTACATCCACGTTTCTACACAGTATATTCAAGGTGTCAGTAGTGTGCTGACGTGTTGATGAAGAGAGTATTTACGAACACAGGTGTTTTTATTATGATCCTAGTGTACAATTTGTGATTATGAAGATTCAGGTGCGTAGTTAAACTCAAGCACATTCTTTATATGTAAAATATGGTGTACACGTTGTCCTGTATAACGAACATCTCGTAAAACCTTGTAGATTATACATGCTTGGGCAATTGTCACGTACTATACTTGGCTGTATTTCTGCGGCTGTACTTGCCCGATTCACGAAATACAGCCACACACATACAACTTGATTAAGCTCATTTACACTAAACTTTACTTTTTCATCAGCGGGGGCAAGTGTGTGTAACATTATGCTGAACAACTAGTACAGTAACTTTATGGTACACAATATTCAAGTACACTAACTACTAAAAATTACCCAATGTACACGATTAGCCTTGTAGAATGCAACTAAATATCAAACTCATCAGACAAACAATACTTAAGTAATTACACGTAGTTGGTGCTTCAACTGACACTATGAATTTATACTAAAGAAGTTCATGCTTCAAGTGCAGGGCCGTGGGATATAAATTATATATAGTATAGACTATGTATCTATTTAGCATCCAAACAATACAGACGAGCATATATGCTAGTATACATATCCAAGTAGCTTCGGATTTAGAGACTTTCTTTCTAGTGCACTTCAATTTGTACAGCCAAACCCGACCTACATTTCAAATGATGCAAATGGGCTTTATCTATGACTGCATTCTTCTGAAATTTATATTGCAAAAATAAAGAATTTTATTTCCGCAACAGTATGTTAGTAATTGTTCAGTATGTATACTTATATTTGCATAATACGGAAGATGAGGCTCTTTACAGTAAAGATGAAAACTTGAAATATGATGAGGATTCCCTACACCATATCTTCAAAACTAACATAGCGAAGCATTAACATGTACACTTATATCAATAATGAATATCGTTATGGATATATAGAATCCACATTGAGCCTTAAGGATTTTCTGTCCACCTGAATTATCGAGCTGGGAATGGCTTCAGTAGCTCAAGTGCAGCACACACATAGACACAGGATTCTATCAGTATACAACAGCCCTCGTATAGCCACTATGGTTCATGTATAATATTAGATAACGTACAATTGATATAGAGATATATAAAGAGCCTAAGTATTCATATTTATACATAGGTATCTATATTACTCAGGGACAAAATAAAATTACTACGGGTCGTTCTATACGTAATTTTATTTATATACTCAAGTCTGTATAGTATACTGCTTGTATTCAACCCCGTACACACATGATGATGGCGGATGAGAAAATACATTACCTCTGAATATCCGATTATCGTTCCGTCCCCGCGAAGCAAATTGAATGTCACAATAGGACCCTGGGTTTGCTGCGAGTCGTACTTTGTGTCCGAATAGATTACGGCGACAGGTTGTCCATTCAAATACTCCATACGTACCAGGCTCTTGTAGAAATATCTGCAAAATCATACCAAAATCACGATATTTTTCAGGACTTGTACAAATATATCTTCCAGATAAAACATGGAAGGCATGCATACCCTTCGACAATTTTCTTAGCAGACATATAATCAGGTGAACAAAAATTCATACCGTACATAATCTTAGAATATAAAATATGATTGTATACGTACAATGGGAGATTTCTCACAGAATGTTGGTTGAAGAGACAAATCCCTTCACATTCAAAAATACCCTACAATATTTTTCATTCGCCAGTGTTACACTTCCGCAATTCCAGTTTAATCACTGCACACTTCAATTCTTCTTAAAAACAGGTTACAAGAACTTCCGTTGCCTCCTTTCTAATCTACTTCCATTCCTAAAACTATATCTACTACAACCTAAACTTTAATAAGTTTGTTGCTTACTACACCTTGAGGAAATTTAAGCTCCAGTATCGACTACTTTGCATATCAGTGAACATTTATTGTCGAATCTCCGGAGGCTACAAGTTCTGAAAATCTTTCCATTAAAGATTACGAATATGAGTTTTAAATTTGAATTTCCGTCTTATAATGACACTGCTACGGAAGAAGACAATTCAGTCACAAAGATATTCAATCATGTTCTATAGAACATCCCTTGTGGTTATAAGTAAATCAAATGGGAGTCTCTAGATGTAACGCAAGTATAATAATACTGCATATATGTATACTTACAGGTGAGGAGCTTGTTTCCGGTATGAAATCCAATGGAAATTCAAGAGCTGAGCTAGTACCTCGAGCTAAATTCAAGCAAGGATCATTGATACAGAGGAACAGAATTGCGAAAGTGAGTTAAAGATGAATTTGAATAAGATTCACGATATACATAGTATATAGGTTTGGGTACCTCTTATATAATGTTCTCGCCGTAGTATTCATTTTATGTATCAATACTAAACTCAAATAGGTGCATGCAAATGTAAATTAGGTGGATATGAAGACATGCATAGATTTACTCTTCCTATATAATGCGTGTATTCAGCAGTACAACCTCTCGAACAGCCACACATGTGGAATAACATGTTATAGATAGAATGCAAAGATTGATGCATCTGGTACTTATCCATGTAGCGTAGCTATACTTATATATTGTATGTATAAGTGTGCACATAGAAACTTAAAGGTAATAGAAGAAGACGCTTGTACACTGTTCACCTGCGGATTGGAGTCATCCACTGTGAGCTTCGTTTTGAAAATTTACGTTCAGCTGCTGTAAGTAGAGCTCTGTTCTCTTAACGGTAAAAGTCTACACATGGAAGATAGGTAACGTACTAGCCATAAAATATACATAAATCCTTTTTCCAGGAATTTTGCATTTCTGTAAGCTTTCGTTGAATAATAAAATTGGGCATTTTGAGATGCTTCAATTCATTTCATACATGATGCTCGCTTTTCTCCAGTTTCCCCTTAAAACCCTCTTTCCCCCTTCTATTCCTTTCTTACTTCCTTCCCACGTACAGCTCAAAAAATTTCATCATTACACTCAACTAATACAGCTATCAACAGCAACGTCCTTCCCTTTTCCTTCGCTATTCTACGATTGTTATATGCACTGTCATTGCTATACTTACAGCACCGTTTCCTGCGGCTATACATATTACCAAATTCCAATTCCCAATCAACTATACAAAATATTGGTAATTCAATGACAAATGGTTGAATAGTGAATCTTTCTATAAATAAAAACAGCCCAGGAAATTAATCAAAAGCGACGAGACGGTTCAAAAAGATAAGAAGATGTAAAAGAAGAAAAGAAGACTCATGAAATAAATGCAATGAATAAGATCCCACTTTTCCCTAAATAAAAAATACCAATTGAAGCATGTGTCTCGTTACGTACGGCATCCAAATACTATTCCAGAATTACTTCCCTCTAGCAGAAAACTACAGATTTAAATTATATTCACTTCCTATACAAAATTATTTCCTTCCTTTATAGAGTTTCTCTGTTCATCAAATTTTATATGTCTAAGATTTTACTGCACATCAAAACATATCTATGTATTCAACAAAAATAGACCTTTGAAAAGACTAATACAAAAATTGCTGCTGTGCAATAATATGAGTTATTCTTGTTTGTAGTTAATGGATGGTTATTGCAATAATCTTAGATGAATTGGCTTGGAAAATAAATAAAAATTAGCGATTAATCCCTCCTCCCTGATTTGGCATCTATTTCCCAGGTGAAACCATCCGTTTTCATTGTGTATGTTGCAATACTTCTATATTCACAACATGGAGCTTGGCCCGAAACGTTTTGGTAGCTTTGTCTGTTACAATTGCCAAGGAATGAAGGAGAATAAATAGGCACATATTGAATAAAGTTGAGTGGTCTACTTAGCTAATACAGCATATATGCACCACCTGGTTTGAAACTTATAAGACTTGATTAACAATTATTTTAAATTAAAAATGTTAACCAAAAAGAAATTAAAATTTTCTAACATATGAATTGCTTTAGAAATAGAATATTTAATAACTACACGTAATATAATATTTAGTTATTGTTACTTGAAAAACCATAGTGTGCTTACAAATGATTATTGAACATGTTCAATGAAATTTACTTTAGAAGGGTTTGTTGTATGCAACACGATGTAGAAAATCTTATCAAGTTAACTCAAACTGAATGCTAGCAACATATCTATGCAGTTGTATTTCCTTCGGTCAGAAGCATTCAATAATTTCTACGCAATATTGTGCATACAATTTTGAAGTTAATAGTGTATTTTAACTTGTGTGTGATTTGTGAAAGACACATTTATCTAATTAAAATCGGCATAGTCCTAGATTCCACACAATTTTTAATTGCAGAATCAACGTTTAATTGAAATAGGTTGGTGGAAAATTGTGTGGAAGGTTTTACCTAAATGATTGGGTTATACATTTGCTTACCATTTTTGACAGTTGCATATCTTTTATTGAGTACAAAATGATTGACTGTACTTACTGTGCCAATCGAAACCCTCGGGTGGAAATCCTGTCCATTGAGCCGCCTAGCTTATACATGGTATCGAAGCCATGACGGATTGCAAGTAGTGAGAGAAAGTTGATAGTACCATCTTCGAATCTAATAAAACCGGGAATAAGTAAATGTTTGGATTTCAGAAAGGTGTTACTTATAGGCAAATTCGTAAGTATTCAATTGTGTTTTATATAACTTGGAAACATTTGCACATCAAAATATTGAAATAAACAGCCCCGAAGACATTATGTGGCATAGTGTATACATCAAATACCCGCATCATTACCAAGTAAAAGCCGACTAATTAAAACGTTATCAAGAGGGCGTAAAATATTCATTACTTTTGTCAGCTTAAACAAGAGAGAAGTAGTACGACAGCAGATGGTGAATGTAAATAATATGGTTAGTGATTCAATAAGTAAAGGAAACTATGGTGATAAGTATTACTTACTTCTCATGCAGACGATGTCGTTGGGCATGGAATGGTTTCGATGGAATCGCAATGTTGACAGTTCCGCCTCCAAAGTACCGTTTTTCCAACAAACTCCCCGCTTCATTTCGTACTATCAAGGCGCCCAAACCTAACGACGAAAAATACCTTTCAATCAACACTCGCTCTGCCTTAAAAAGTAGTTTATCAACCATGTGCTACAATTCTTTGCGTTTAAATATGCACATGTAATACGTTGTATCAAAGACAACTGTTTCATTTCAAGCTTGACCTACTCTTTACTCTCGGATCCTTCACCATCAAAATATTTGCACAAGGATTTTTCCACTCCAATTACATGTTTATTAGAGAGCCCACTTTTGGATCACTGACTACACTTTAACGTGTATTTCTTTGCCACAACCGTAAATTCCGAATCGCTAATGTAGAAGAAATGTGGTCTTAAAATAATGTAGCATTAGCATTAATTCCAAACAGCCGCAACCCTCAAGAGTATGCAACCATTAAGTAGAAATATTTTCTTTAGAAGTGAAAATGGTAATCATCGCTTACATTTAGGTATTGCTAGTGGCATGTACTTATATGTAAATAACACGGGGGAGAAGCAAAAGAGTAGTTTCCAGGCAATAATTTGTCAATTTTGGTTGGAAGCGATTGCAACTTAAAAAACAATAAGCGGAGGGGAGAAAGTGAAGCGAAAACAATCATTTCCCAGTCGGAATCTAATATTAACAAGTCTAGTGAAAATTAAATTACGATTTCACAAACACGCACCAGAAAAATGATTGATGATAAGACTGCCTGCTCAAATTCGCATTATTATTAGCATTGTCCGAGATGAGAAAGTGAAACCACATGGAATGTACAGGAACCCGATTCTTATACCTACTTGATCAAGACTTTATGGCTCGGCGTCAACTACGTGAGACGGCGTTTATAGACCGGGATCCCGGAAAATATGCGGGGAGTAAAAATCTACATGTCAAAAAAATTTAGTGTTTCCAGAAAACATTTTAATCCGGAAATAAACCATCTGTTGTTGAAAAAACTACCGGCGTAACTTTCACTTCGAGAGGAAGAGAGAGAAAACCCAACGAATCCATTATCGTGCTTAGTGAACCCACCCGTCAGAGGTTGAAATCCCATAGGCATCGAGCCAACTATGAGAACATTGAGAGAAGGAAGATAAAAGAAATGCATGAAAATTTCCCCAGAATTTAAAAACCAACTGTGTATGTGTAACTGTACACATTCAGCTGTGCTAATATCATGCTCAAAGGATTGAAAGTCTGTATTTTGACATCTCTTAACATAACAGAAGCGAGACACTGGGCCTTCAATTCCTTTGAAGGTATGAGAACAGTTTTGCAGAGGGAATTTCGTTTGGCAATAAAAACTGTTCACCTGAATTTATATCTGTCATCTGTATTACATACCTAATAGATTATAAGGCAATTTTTAAGCCGAAAGATCCTAACAAATTCTATAATCATTATATTAAATACTAGGAACTTTAATTATTACCAAACTTAATGAGTATAATGTAAACTCACAATGTCGCCAATTGTGATTCTATATTATGTATTAGTTTTTTAGTATCTATACTTAAGGAGACTCTGACTCGAAGGACAGACCAATAAATATGTCAATATAAAATAAAGTGTCGTAAAAATTACACACATGAATATGAAGTATATCCCAAAGTAAGTATAGATATGTATATATTTAACACAAACAGGTACTTCCAAGTGTACATATAGGTAGGTATGCATTTGTACCTAAAACGAACATAAAGAGTGTTTGTGTTTCAACATCTATGATCAGAGGAAAAGCAGGTCGAAAATGCGAGTAAATAAATACTGAATGAGCTTCGCAAATATACACGAAGCACTGGAGACGGAAGTGTGCACACATGAGAAGACAAGTAGGGGAACACGCTTTAACGTAGGAACTGAATACGAGTTTGCCGTGGGAATTCCATACTTTCATGTCCCACTCAATAAGCCCAACACCCTTGTACCACATCTAGATATTTGTACAATCAGACCTCTGAAGTATGAATATACTTGAGCAAGACAGGTATTATTAGTAAATCAAGCACAAAAGTTCCTTGGTCAAAGAATACAAAGATGATATTATGCTTTGTATACTCTAACAAGCTTTCTGCCTTTCGTTAAGTTTTACCTCTTGCTCTCTCTCTCTCTTTCACTGTGATGTTCACTAAAATTCCATCTAACACTAGTAACCTCACACTCTGCGGAGGCCCAAGTCTCGTCGTTGTAAATATATAAGAGCAAGAGACACAGAATCTTGTATCAAGTCCACACTTGAGAGTTGCAAGAACAAGGAGTGAGTACAACGCCAGTGTATAGAATAGAAGGAGAAAATTCGTTGAAGAGAAATCATGGTGAGGTATAGTGGACCAAAAACAAGAGACAAAAGTACAAAGCGGATTGGACTTGAGCTTACACAATGCTACAATAGTGTAACAGAAACTATTGTATTATGTGGAGTTAGAATAAGAGTGAACCAGGCAACTACTATGAGAGAAAATAAGGGAAAGAAAGAGTAACTTGTCAATAGTCTGGTGGCAAGTCATCCGTAGGTTTATCTAAATTCGCCACGCAGGCGAAATAATACAATAAAATAAAGGAAAAAGACCTCTGTAGCCTCTCGCCCTTATGTAATGCTCGCCAAGTCGAACCACTAAAACATTCATTATTTCCTTATTTATATATTTATGACTAGCAACCAATCCTTTCTCTTTAAACCTTGTCTCAAATATAACCTACTCTAACGTAAAACAGACAAAACCTTCTTTTGCCCACAAGACAAGTACTTGCTGCTTATAGGAGACTGGGTAAAACACCACTATGCAAGACTCAATTAGGCTTTAAAGTTCCCAAACCTAGTTGTTGCAAAGTTGTCACATTTCCCATATATATCACTGCGTTTCAAAAAATGTAGAAACTCCTTTTCCAAACCATCATGTCATGCAATTCAGCATTACTGTTCTGTGTTTAGCCTTGGACACAGAATGTAAACTGCTGTGAGCATAGCCCACATGTCATTAAGGATTCCGGAACAAAACGACTAGCTATATCTATTGCTGATTAGAGAGATTCTTCTAAATTTACATAAATCTCGATATACACGATTGTCATTACATTACAGTTAAACCTTCTGGAGTAGGAATTCCAAATTGCGTTGAGACACTTACATGTTGTGGTAGATTAGGAATATGTATATAGTATTTATACTGTAAGTATAAGTACATTTAATGTTTCTGTAACGGAAATCCTAATTGTACTTAAACGTTCGCAGTACAATTTCACAGCCAATTGTGTTTACAGCTGAAAACTCGGCCGACGATGCGTTAATATTGAAATCTCTCTATTAACCATAGCGATCAAACCTAGAAACCCATTACCTATTACATCAATGATGTTCAGAACTAGACGCGTATCTTATACCGTTCAAAACTAAAAACGTATATTAGTCATGGCATTCAAACCTAAAAACCCAGCAGCAATGGTAAAGAGAGTGGAAACAATTATCAGCGAGCACAAGTATGCGGAGTTTTAATTAACAAATGCCTCCAGTACATCTCTACCAAGGCAATCCAAAACGCTAACATGTTCAAGGTATCGACACCAAGGCCCCAGCACATCTAGGAATGTGCCTGCATTGGTGAAATTGGAGTGAATTACTGCATAGTAGAAACCAAAGCCACAATAATTTCGCACACATATCTATCAATCTAATTTCTCAATCTCTATTGTACTAACGTTTATCACAGTTGCAATTGTATGGAATGACTATTCTATACAATTTGAGCAATGATTGAAACAAGCTAAACAGACTAACTCCTGTCAAGTCTCTTTTAAAACATGGAAGAGGTTCGTTCTAAACCCTGCGCTTCAATATTCAGTAACATGGCGACACCGCCTATAATTATCTATATATTACAGAGCGTGTGAATGGATTAAGGTACAGTTGGTGGGTATAGAATGATGATCATGTAACAAGATGACGTTGTTCCTGTCAAAGTCCTGGGCTTGGTGGTATGGACGTCAGTACCGTGGAATGCATTGGAAAACTCCACATGTCCTTCTCCAAATAGTAGTCTAAAGCTGCTGGAAACTGTTATGCTTCCCCATTACATGTGATTTTATTTTGGGAACTCAATTATCAGTCGAGACGAGGAGCTCCACAGAAACACGCCTTCCTCTCTGATTGTTTTCGTGAGATTCGTCGTCCTTCAAATGGCACAGGGATGCTAGTAAAATGTAGATTTTCTCGCCTTTCCCGTCTTAAATTCCCTATTTTCCATTCCTTGATAACGGATATATGTATACTACATATAGGTAGTACACATATATTCAAAGGATGCTAAATAGTCATATATTTATATTATTATTATTGCAACGCTCTCAACATTTCCTACAATGCCTTGTGAACAGCAAAACTAACATAGAACAACAAATTGTACACAAACATACTTCAGCTATTACCTAAATCCTACAAACACTCGCTCCACCACACTTTCCATTTCCAGCACTTCTGTCAGTGTCTCCAGCGATTGTGCAAGCTCTATAAAATCACTGTCGATTAAGGCCTCAAATACTCTAACAATTTTATCTTGTGTTCCAGTCACTAATAAATGACTTTATACCAATTCTTTCCCGAAGCAGTGAACACACTGAACACAGGGTAAGCACGGATCGGAACAAACAATAAAATGCTTTGCTTGTTATGAAACAGCAAAGTAACTAATCAGAAGGTTGCAACAAGACCCCTCGCAGAAGCAAACTTGTAAGAAGAGTCTAACGACATGCAATTTAACTAATAATGTTAATCCCACGCCTTCAAAACACATACGTACACAAGAATGACAGTTGGGGGAAATACTGTAAAACAATATTACTACAAAAGAACCGAAAACCGGGAATATCTCCAGTCCAAAGAGTTTTGGGAAGAGAAATCCTCGCCGGTAGCTCGGGGATATGTGAAAATTCAATTGAAATCCAATGCCTACTGGGACCAGAATGGTAAGCCATGCATGCCAATAAGCGGACTTGGAGAGAAAGGATACATATGTTCCGACCCGTGTGCAGGACAGGAGGCACAAGTTCATGCAGAAAATATCGACTGTCACGAATCATTATTATCTTTGGTGGGTGAACAAAGCACCGGCATGTGAAAGGACTGAACCACACTTGTGTCCCTCTCTATACTTTCTCACTCTCTACAGGAATACCAATCATTTTTTAATTAAATTGCTGCTCTTCTCCGGATACCATTTGTGGCTGGAATGATACCTTCGGCCAAACAACGATTACACCAGGAGGCTTTGGAAGATAGGTTGACGGCATATCAAACGGAGAAAGCTCCTACGCGTATAGGTGAAAGCGGAAGGTATAAACAGCAATAATGTACGATGCACTCATGCATATTAATACACTGTAATGTAATAATGTTGGTAATAATTAAATTAATTAATGATTTTAATGTCCGAGTCCCGAATTAAGAGTAACTAAAATGGATGCTGTTCTTCGGGCATATGAATTACTAATATAACATTAGGATACGGAGATGTAACTCCTCACCGAGGGGTTTTTTTCTATGAAAATACGTGAAACGTATTGTTGCAACCAATTCTATTAATGTTGTTCTTAATTATTTTAAGGTGTTATTTTTTATTTTAGCAATGATCCTTTAGCATGATCATTTTTTAAGTAGACACAACTATAAAACTTAAAACTAACTTTCTTCATGCAATTACATTTAAAAACCATTGCTTCAGGGGACGCCATTCTAATATAAATGTGACAGGTAAGCACTGCAAAAGGTAGCAATTGTAACAAAGCTCCAATAAACAAAGAACTTCGCTATACTTCACAAACCGAGTAAGTATAAGAACGGTAGACAAGCTTTGAAGAGTTAAACAAGCTTCCAATTTTCTTAGTGCAGCAAAAGTATTAGCCTGTGGTTTCGGTTTATGGTTCCGTTGCTCCAACGATCACATATGTACATTAGGAATGTTTTCATATAACACACAGTAAATATACCAGGAGGATGGATCATAGAAGCTCTGCCTGCTTGACTAATAAATGCCACTGGCAGGACTTCCCCGTCTCTCTCTCTCTCTCTCTCTCTCTTGCTTTTCTCCAACTCTTATTATAGTTTTCGTTTGTATTACTACAAAGCGTAATCATATGTTAGAAAACATTTTCTTTATGTTTGACGCTCTATATAACACATACTGTTTTCTCCCAGAATCTTCAACAGATGCCTTCTAAGGAAATACTAATCTGGCAGAAGGTTTTTTGCCACATGGAGTCTGCGGAGGTACGACGGAGTTTTACATGAGTAAGCCTTAGGGTGAGCTTAATTTTTCCTTAGATTAACCTTTCAAGTTTCCTTGCTAATTAGACCATACCAAAAGAGATTCAGGAAAGTCCATGATAGTATAGTAATGCTATAAGTATAAGTATATATATTGGAAGGGAGATGTCATTTGTATTAAAATCAGACGATATTAAGTATACAATTTGAACATTACCCCGTTACATGATTAATCTAGAAATGTCGTATGAGTGTCTGTTTGGATATATATCTCATTAAAATTCAGCGAGACAAATCCATATATTTTCGGTAAAAATAGGCTTCAAAAGAAATTTTTCACAAACTCTAATGTATGCCCAAGTATGGTATGTACACAAATCTCAAACCTCCAGTGCAGTACTTTTACATAGATTCTAATTGTAAGCTTAAAACTAAATCCTCAGATAAGAAAAAGGAAGTAGGGAAGCTGTCCTAGCTTAGTCACAAAAATATTAACCAAATATACTTGGAAAATGTCTTATATTATAAAGAATGATACTCTTCACTAATATTAATACGCTGACATATAGTTTAAACCACATTTTATATTCCCTATACTTCCTCAGAAATGTAATATTTTTAAAGACTAACATTAAGGATGATGTGGAATTTAAAATCAGGCTTCAACAGTCATCTTCTCACAAGAGAAGTTTCCCAATTAATGTAAGAGCTATGAATAGACTTTTATGATATGTATCCATCTCCATAACAAACATATGAGAAAACTCAATTAAGTCTGCTCCATTTGATTTGAAATCTTTGTTGTAGGCTGAGAAAAATATTATATGGAGGGCTCCATGAAGCGGAAGATACTTTAGCGGACCTGTAAGCTACACGTCGCGCGAGAGGCTAGGAAAGGAGTGAGCAAGTTCATCAGAAAATACATAAAATCATATTCAAATGAAGCTCATCAAACAAAGTTAATGCCCGCCATTACTCTCACATCTAATTAGAAGTCTAATCTTCTAGTGAAAAGGAAATTCGGAGAAGATTAACAAAGCTAAGCTCAAAGGTTACTTGAGTATCTTCTCCACACAGACGTTTCGTATAGCAAATATACAATTATAAGCACATATTATAAAATTCTATAGTACATCCTATACAACATATATTTTTAAGGACTGCACACTAGTGTTCAGTGTGCCACTGTAGATACTACTCAATAAAGCATACGTAAATGCGTTTGGATAACCATAATATATAATACATAACCAATACATGATATTTCTTATAGAGCAATATAAGTATAAATTACTAGAGAACAGTGAAGAAAACCCACAGTTGAAACAAGCTACCTTATTTTCAATGTATAAAAGACGTTCAAAGTCCGGTTTTCCATGGAACATAACTGTTTACTCCTTTCCCTCGCTTTCCATATAATTCCAAGAAAATGAAATGAATTTAAAGGAACCAGTAGCTACTATGAAATGGTCGCTGGTGGTCTAGTTTTGCAAGCCCCAAACTATACTTATACTCTCATCACCAAAGATATTGCTAGGGAAGACTAGTAAGTGCAAAACCTTTATAATACTACGATTACTTGAATTGCGACAGCTGTGCTGGTCCTTCATAACCACACACTTCCATAGTGTATAGGTAGCTCTACTACCTCAGCTTCAGCTTCCACCTTTATAAACTGAAATCTTTTATTTCGTTCATATCTTCTATTCTTGTGGGTTCTTTCATATTACTCCATAAGCGCTCTTGTGCTTTCTCCCTTCTTCCTTTTCATTCTCACTTTTCCGGCTACAATATTTTCAACGTACATTCTACGTTGCAGTACGTACAACAGAGGCGGAATACAGTTATATGAAGAAATAGGTAAAAATAGACAAAAAATCTTATATTGTGGATTCAAAGTACTATGTAACTATTGTATGTAAAATACATTAGGGTTTGAATCGTTCTATATAAATATATGAAGACACAGTCGTGTATGTAAGGAATACGGTGAAAGGATTGGAAAGACTCGCATTATCCTTCTTTCTAACAATATACCTGTATAATCATGTTAAAAAACGACCTTCGTTCATACCCGCTTCAAGAAACTCCCTTCGTATTTAAGTTTGCTTAAAAAACTCCCGGCTTTCATAACTTTCCTCCCGTGGCCTACCTCCTCATGTCTTTTTCTCTGGAGAGAAACTTACTAAAACTTAGCTGGAGTACTATGGGAAGACGAGTGCAATACATGTATTTTCAAGACCTGCCATGTATATAATATGACATGATACATACGCATATGACATGAACTGATGGTTCTATACATGCATACTGCAAACCCAAAGGAAAAGGAACGACGGTGGGCTCACTCACTCACTCACTCACCGCTGACTAAGTGAAAACGAAATAGAAAAAGGAGATTAATTCGGGCATCATGAACTGCCAAGCTTAGCTACCCACCTCAGGGGAATTACATTCATCTCTAGCCCGAGCAGGGAAGAAGACAGACATAGATATACACACACATAGAGCTTCTTTTACTCAACAACCAAAAGACATGACTAAAAGTAAGCTGGAATTCATCCTTCTTTCAAATTACGAGATGTACAGTTAGTATTCATTTTATAAAATATCAACGGATTGTCTCCTGCTGAAAAACAATCAACTCTGGTTGCGTCCAGCCATCCTTCTTTAGCTGTCTTCTTTAAAATATCACTTTTGTGTAAAATGCTTGACCCTGTGATAGTTGAACGTTACAGAATTATTTCCTAAGAGCCGATCCTTAACTGTTTCCGACTTTAGTTTTTATTATTTGAATACCATTTGGACTTGTCAGCGGTTTACATAAATGAGTTCATTCTGTGGATTTTAATGTCACAACGACTCTTTGAATTTTGATAAACATTCTTTGTAAGACAACACAATTTTCTTTAGCTCCAAGTTTTGCAACATACAACACAAATTATTTGTTATAATTGAAAGAATAAAGTCATGTTTTTCAATAGAAATAATTCCCAAACTAGAAGTCCTACATTCGAAGCAACGTCCTAAGAAATCGCTTTAAGTTTTGTCAATTCATACGTCCATTATCCTTGTTTAAAAAATAAAGCCCGTCGTAATCACATGGTACACAGACTACATTCTAAGTTTATATGTAGATACTATAAGCACAATAATCTTCTGCACAGTTCCTTTGATACAATAAACGATGATTGAAGAGATTTGAACTACTTACGTTCTAACAGAATGCAACCTATTGTGGAGAACATTATTCGCAACAAAATTGATAAAGTGATTTAGAGAATGTTATTGTCGATTTCGTAGAGGAAAAGTAGTAATAGTCTCAAGTAACAAAAAAAAGCTCAAGGCCCAAAAGGAAATAGAATGATTAGGGATGATGATGGAACGAAAACGCAAGTAGGTAAGTATTATTATTGTTAGCTACACTTAAAGTATTGGAGTGTGGCATATGAAGGCGAAATGAAAACGAATTTCGGGGAATAAAAAGCATAAGGTTAGTTTTATGAGCTGAAGCTATGAAAAAATGATGGCAACACGTGGTATCTCCCTTCAACTTACACTCCACTGACAGGAACCAGAAGCTACACTTCTAAAGAATAAAGATTGCAGTATCAAGACTATGGAGTGTAGAACCTTGTGGATGGGAGTATAAAAGGAGGAGTATATATACTAATGCATAAAAACTACAGTATATGGACATTCTAGGTGTAGACGAAGATATAAAATCTACAATATAAAGGTCCACTGTGTATAAGAAAAATATATAAAAAGTAAAAAAAGACGACCAGTGCAATATAAGTATAAAGTTTTCGCTTGTAAACTCGCAAGTATGAATAGCGATAAAAAGTTTGGGATCAAGTTGTTCCAAGTATAAAAAAATTTGAGCTCCTACTATATTCCTGGCCGTTACTATTATCCGTGGGCTTTTCCCTATGTGCAATCTACAATATTGGTTTAATAACATATGGTTAGTATTCTAAATATGGTTTAGTGTCTTCCAGTAGCTACATAACCTCACTCGCCAACGATATCGCTTTTATACGCAGTTCCATACACCTTAAAATAACTTCACCTGGGTAACTTTTACCTCTTTGGTTATGGTACCTGGACGTTATAATTATATACATAGCTTTTAACATATGATCAAATGTATTCTAGTATTACAAGCATTCATGCGGCTTAAAGGTAAGAAAGCTTGTATGTCAGTTATACGTGCAAGGTATGCATGATAGTGATAAGGAAAGCTACATATGTCCTTATCATTAATACGAAGAGCAGCGGTAGTAACGTAAAGCGTACGGAAACCGAGAAGAGTATTAAGGCTCACCAGTAGGGAAACCAAACATTTTGTAGAAGGAGACGACGATGAAATCAGCCGGGTAGAGAGACAAATCGAGTGCATTAGTGGATACGTAACTAGCTGCATCGAGAAGAACGAACCAGTTGAGAGAATTTTCTCCTCCTGCTCTCCTAGTACCCATATAATGATTATCTTTCTCCTCAGCGACTACGTCTTCTCTCGCTCCGTCAGACCCTTCTCTCCCTCCGGCTGCCACTTCTTGCTCGTCTTCTTCCACTTTCCCTCTCATTCCAATTGTATCTCTAGTAGGTCTGGGGCTCATGAAGGGAATTGCAAGACCTTCATTGGTATTTCCATTTCCATTGCATTCATTTTTAATCGGACTGGATTCTCCGCTGGCCTTCCCGCCTCCAGTGGCAGTCCTCACCTCCAGCTCATGTTGTTGTTGCTGTTGTTTGCCTAATTCATTCAATTCCAATTTTGAACTGTGGCTTCTCCGCTGCCCGATTCCGTTTTCCTCTTCCCCGTTGGTGGAGTCCCAGTCCTCCCTTCCTCCGACTTGATGAGGTTCAATGTAAAAGTGGTCAATTTCCTTGATGTCATCTAAATGACCATGTTGAATTTTTACTATCCAATCCAAGGGATACTTGTAGCCGGAGAAGTTGCATTGAGCGGGATAGACTACCAGTCCATTACCTCTGGACTGACCGGACCTGCACCAAAACGAACCATTATTCTTTCATTTTCTCATTGTAATATAATTCACAGGAGGCGACGCTTTTCTGACCCAAGGTGAGCTCCCTACCAAGCCCTGTATATAATATATACAGTTGCTTCCAAGTAGTTAGTTCCTGAAGTCATGTATATGCATTATATAATAGGTACACATACTGCGTAACAAGACTTAATGCTGATTGCGATTGCGTTACTTCAGTGTCATTCTGTCGGGTTGGAGTAAAGTTCAAACTTCCGACTGTGAAACAACTTTATGGATGATTTGCGCTTCCTAGTAAAGTTTTTATAGGATAAATATATGTAACTGACAATGATTTAATGGAGGTTCCAAATTGTCTTTTGTACTTTGGGTGTTTTTGCTATTTGTTGTCGTAAGAATCACGAATACTTTCAAATATGTAGGTACGACTATGATGATAAGCACAATGTGTACTTAAAAAATTGACAGAAAACTCGAAAAAGTATTTGTTGCAACGAATATTGTGAACCCTTCATTATGTTCCAAGAACTACCACCCAAAAGCAACAGATCATAAGAGACACTTGAAGTATAGAGATACCCCATATTGACATTAAAATATGAAACAATTGGAAAACATCGTCATTGACGGTAGCATGACAAGTGTATATATAAGTGTACATAGGTGTGGGTCATGAATAAATACATAGATGTGCCATACACTTGTGTAGGAGAAGACAAGACGAAAAGAGAAACCTTAACTCCACGGAATAAAGAAGGAAGCGCAGGGTGTCACATGGCTTTGTACGTCCCATTGTACTTTCCTGCAGCTTCGGATCAACTCTGCTTTTGTTGTCATCTCAAAGCCACTTTCAGTATACATGAATACTCAAGTTTTTGGACTTCTGCTATGCTTCTCCCAGCTTTGTAATATGGTGAACACTGGGGAAGCATCAAAGGGTATATGTACACAGCATGGTCGGTGTTAGCCACAGAGTACACGTTATCTCTAGAATATAACATGTTTATAGAGTATAACCGTACAGCTGTTAATGTTATATATACACGCCATAGAGATGTCTAGCAGAAGGAAAAGTACTATAAAAAGACACTAGTAAACAAATCATTTTTATCTCTCTGGGAAATAACAAATCATACTATTCCCTGAGAAAAAACGAGTGCTACTCACTTGGACTTCCTATTTGCGAACTCACAAATACTTGTCAATGCAATACAAATTATGGGATTCGAGTAAATTTTTCTTTCCCTATCTCACTCCTCTTCACAAACATTCTAACGAAGATCAACTTCTATTTCTATCTCCATTTATATATACTAATATGCACGTCTATATGCCACAATCCATCGGTACATAGTAATATTCATGTCTACATACCAAAATTTGACTATGTATACTAATATCCATCTCTATACGTATAGCAAGAACAACTTGGGCGATCCCGACATCAGCAAGGAAAATCACCCGCTGCATGAATCTTGCACGCACAACAATCTCAAGTGGAGGAAATCCTATTTGCAAGCGGACTTAACAATGCTCGATGCATGTTCCATGTTAAGTGTATTTTCATTTTATTTTGTTACGTATAACTATACAAAGTTTCGTCAAACTTTTACATTGCGTTGTTGACAAGAAAAAATCTAGATAAAATCTAATTTCAAGATTTTGAAAATCATTTCAATAAACTAGAGAATCTAGTTTGTGAGCACGAAAATATAAGTACAAAAATTTAACACGACAACGGATACAGAAAAAGCACTTCATGAACGAATTTGAGTTAAATTCGCACTGTACAGTATAAAACATTTGGGCAAAATACGAAAGAAGTTTAACACGTGGGCTGACAGGCAAAGCTGACATTTTCACTATTTACACGCCGAATCACGAAGATTGAATTATTTAGAGTGGCAAAGAATCTATGTAGACAAAAGAACAGGATTGTAGCTAACTAACGCACTTGTTATTAGCTTACATTTACAAAACAGAAATTATGTCTGGTTTTCAGGTGTCACCATACATACAATTTTCCTTTCAAATTAATGCACATACTTCCATTTTTGCGCCACACTACAACACTGCCATAAACTTAGTAAAGACAGCCTTTAATGGAATAATAACGGTGTGAACCTTCTACAATATACTTATAACAAATATGTACATTAACCTATTACGGACACTTACAAGCAATCACAACAACCAATAATAGGAATACAACCTCTAAATTAATTACCGCAGGAGCAGCTTAACTAAATCAGTTTACTCAATCGCGGCGTTCTAATAAACCCAAAGCTTCGTCGATTTATTACAAAATTCAAAACAACGAACTAATTTTTTCCAAGTGCGTGTAGCATATATCACGCAGATCGATTGCTGCGATCAACACAAGCATAAATTCGTAAATACGAGTGAAAATTTAATCATCTAAATGCGTGGAATCACTACAACCTACAATATAACAAACATTAAAATAAGCGTAATTGACAGATGAAAAATAAACAAGTGGACCCATGTATCGGACCAAACACAGCGAAAGCGGCATTAATAATTACTTCAACAGCCCTGTACTGCATTCGCGCCAACATTAAAACATAGCTTCAATACTGACGAATTAATCTTAAATAATTTAAAACCGTACAGTGAGAACATTGACAGCAATAAGTGATTCCTTCTGGTTCGTGCTTGTATACTCTTAATAACTCTAAAGAGGAAGATTTGCTGATCTTGTTTAAAAAATTTATTCGTTGCCTTGAATATATTTGAAAAGTATCCTTTTAGAACCATGCATGTTGAAGTAACTATATGGTGAGAAATGTTGGACGTGCTTCATTTATATTTCTTGAAATGGCAAAAAAGTACACTACTAAGGTCATGTACATCTTGCCTAAATAATATAGACAGACCGTTCTAACCAACTTATGTCTTAAAATTATTACCCCTCACATGATGCTCTACGGGTATATAATTTACAGTGGCACAATGAAACCATGGTTAATGTATCTTTTAACATATAACCAGAAACTAATAACTAGAAAGTGCGAAGGTGAGGAGATTTTTTGAGAAACAAAGCAAGTGGGTGCTACTGCACTGCATATTACACTATAACACTATTCAAAGTTTATTACTCTTTACTAGACCACATACATTAAACTATAGTAGCTAACACTACAAACTATACACGAAAGAACAAGTTTTAATGTACTTATAATACCAGATTGTCTCTTCTTGCATAACATGTCTACACTATAATGGTCGATTTGAGTATGAGGCCACCGATAAGGAAGAACATGTAATAGTCAAGAGAACGCATTCAATATCGAAAAGAAAACAACATTGTTAATGAGAGCGTCTGCCAAGGACAGTTTGTGGACAAAATAAAGGCGTACGGAAGGAGAGGTAAAAGACATTGCTGCAGTCACGAGTTCCAACAATTTTACTTCTATCCCTACATTCTCAGGTAATTATGTAGGTAAGGAGCTTCCCCCGTAAGTACCTAGAGAGTCTTGGGGCTAGTGCGGTTTCTAGAATTGATGCAGTAGTAGCTACGTATACATATACATAATATAAACTTGGGGGATATTCGCTTATGGAAGGCAGGGGTAGAGTGAGAGAAAGAGAGAGAGAGAAGTCGAAGAAGTTGGAGTTTATGAAGAAAGTAAGTAGTAAGTAGTATAATTACATTAGAGTGTCGGGTGCCTCACTCGGTTGGTATTGGGTTTGTAGGTTTCGGATGCTACAATTGGAGCTACACTCGGAATCCATTAGTTTCTCCAAAGTGGCTTTGGCAAGGCAGTAAACCTTTGGTGGTGAATCAGATCCTACTTTTTCTTCTCGTCTCACCGGTGTCTTCTTATTCTCTTTTATTTGATCTTCGACGGGCTTTATGGCACCAACCACTTCTCTCATACCCACCACTGACGTATGACTCTCTTCACAGTAGGCGAAAGTTCCTACGGGGATTCAAATGCAAAACAAGTGGTTTTTCATTTTATTATAATTTTATACTTTTGCTTTCCATCCACCAACCCGCAACTCTTCTACGACTCCTGGTCTACGTCATTCGAAATGATACAGTTTTACTTCCTATATTTACGACACCTGAATTCATGCTACGGTTGCAAAAGAATCCGTAATGATATGCCAAAATTTAGTATTACTTTGGCAGTATTCAGGATATTATGTTATCAAAATTCACTGTCCCTGCCAGAATTCACATCCCTACACTAAAATTCGACACATATTATACCTCTAGTTCAGGTTTTTATATAAGTTTTTGCAATGATTCATGATATTATAGATATGATGCACAATGTCTACCACACTCAAAAACATCAGCTATACTATACTTAATAATTATTCTGCCATACTTGCACAAGTCTACGTGGTAATGGCTATATACACGGCCGATCCTTAAAATGAATTTGCTCCAGCCGACGTACATAACTTCGTCCCGCAGGAAGTTGATTAATTCTTAATGACAGGATGAATCAAAACTTGAAAACTTGAAGCGCATTACCTTGAAGGTACATACATTTGCTAACATTGCATTAAAAACTACTAGATCCTTTTAAGATCACAAAGTTGTTTTAACTGGCTAGGGAATTCCCTATTTATGGAAGACAAACAGCCTGTTCCTGGACTCCTACTATGTGTGTTTGCAGAAAAGGTAGCAAAAGCATCGAAACCCGGCTGATTCTCTACACTACTAATACTTCGTTCTAAAGAGAAACCTCGAGAAAGAGAGAGCTACGAGCTCAATTAAAAAGTATTCACTTCAGTTTTATAATTTATTCAAATTCAAAGCATGTTGATTATAACAGTGAAAGAGAAAATTCTTTGGGATTGGCAAGATTGTCCAACCTGCTAAAGTCCCTTAAAGGGATATTTTCTATGGAATTTATTTCTAGTGGAGAAAATCTCTTACACACTATTTCGATAAAGGAAAAGGCGTTTGCTCATGCTGTTCTACACTAAGAATACTCCGCAAGAAAATCTTTCTCTAATATCCTTAAACACACTCCCAGAAATGAGGGTGTCTTGCAATGGTGTAGAGGAAAAGACAGAGAAGTCCTATACATGTACGAGGAAAGGAAACGAGTGGCGTTCATTCTTGGAAATTCAAAGAAGATCTAATCTTCTCGATCCGCTCTACAGATCGGAACTCAGATGAAAGAGATAATGCCAGTATGAGAATCCTTTACGGAAACTTTTAGCTCACTTTCCCAAGCTGACTTACACCACTTCTACAGTAAAGTATATCCTACCAAAGACTTGACTCCTTTCACATCATTACTATTACATATAGATACATACACTTCACAATTAATACTCCAGCTTCTTTTTGGACAAATCAGGCACAAGGATTTAGGCATTAAGAAACGCAAATTAAATTTATTATTCATACAGTATTCATACTCGCCTCTACTTATTTAATTCCATACATTATCTGTTCAGTTCTGCTGCTAATCAGTAAATACTTACATGTAGATAAGTAACCCATTTGAACGAAATATTTTGCCCTAAAATTGGGTTTATAAATTCCCAATACCTAGATAGAATCATTCGTCTATTACATAAATAGTCTGAAGCCGAGAACGACATATATTCATGTATTACAAAATTGGAACGGAACAAATGATTCTAAAGGAATAAAAATTTTCTCCGAAATTGTATAAAATATCTCCTCCAATCTACCTTCAAAGCTCATTACATTCTCCCCTAACCAAAACAGACAAGAACGAGGATTTCCAATTAAGCAACATGGAATTAACGAGTGAATAATTCGTAAAATAGCGTCAAAATTCAAAAATAGAAGGACAAATGGAAGGTCTACTACAAGTGTATATTAAATGTACAATGGGGAAAATACTTACATACCCCGAAGCAAATTCAAGTCAATGTGAATTGAAATGATTTGTGAAAGGGATATAATTCTATATACGATAGAGTTGAGAAACCCCGTAAGTTTTTAGGCAAGGAAAGCATTAACATGACTATCCTATTATAAAATGTCTCCCATATCTTTTCCTCCCTTTCTGCCTCTTTTCAGAAACTACATACACCATACTACCTATTTTAACACAGAATCCGAAATTCAATCCTGCTACTCCCGCTGACGTAACTTAAAGCCACAAATGCACATAGGTATACATCCGCATAGACATGGATAAAGGTTTAAAGAAAATCCATTTCTGCCCCTCCACATCGCAAGCGGCAGGAGTCGATGTGTAACTAAAACGCAGAATACGCCTTAACCCCAGAGATCCCTACGTAGTCTAAACCTAAACTTGTATGTATCTAGTTAGCGAATAAAATTGGCATTCACAAATCCATTTCTGTCGACTACTCCAAACTATCTGTGGTACTGCGTACAAGTTGGTCCTCAACTTGTGAATGCCAAACTGAGTATAAACGAGCAAAGAATACATATGTATATTCCATGCAATCCACTTGCAACTGTAAGTACAATGTAAGTAGTACTACGTGTTATTACGGTGTACGAAACGAACTGAAGATAGTGCAAGATATGTGTCTACGACATAATTATATATACTCGGCGATGCAACGTTATGACATACGTGATACATATGCTAAAAGTATAACCATTGAGCCCATAGTTTTGCCAAACGATGTGCTGGAAGCAAACATGTAAATAACATGAATATATCTACTTATAGGTTTACATGATAAATCTGTGCACAAATAGTGCATAACAGTATACACCGAAGAGACGTAAGAAACAACGATTACATTAACTACACACACACAGAACCTATTCTATAGAGAGATCCGACCAGTTGATGAGTAAGTTGAGACTTTGGAAAGATTGGAAATTGTGATGAGATGATGGGAAAAGGTGATATCCTGTGAAGAGATTACCTCCATTGAAGCGGAAACTTTCAGCTACTAGTTTGAGGGCGGAAGTAGCACCGGACGTAAAGATGACAGAGTAGTCCTCAGCAGTCGTTCCAAAATGTTGCAGAATCCTAAAGTTTCGAAAGAGGAGAGAGAATAAAGTATTTTCATTTCGTTTCATTTCCCATGTTGTACACCCGAGGACAATAGCCCTGGGTAACTTTCTGTCGTCGATTTACTTTCACAATGGAATAGGATATGGCTCCCTTATTATTTATTATTACCCAGCAGAATACACCACCAAGTTAAAACACTAGTAGCTTGTAGTTAGCTCTCCTCCTGTCAAACTTTACTACACAATAATAACATCATCCACCCAGAAGTCTTACTTGTGAGGGCCTTACAATGACAATATTTAAATAAACATCACTTCATACTATATTATGTATTGCTGTAGTATCGCCCCTTTAAAAAGTGTTATTAGTTCAGAATAAAATAAAGGCGGTCTTGTTCAGAGATTAAAAAATCAATAATGACTTGTGTGCAGCAGAATGTTAAACCTTTGTTGGTTTAACTCAGTTCAGTTCTATTTTTATCTAAGCTATGGTATAAAATTACAACGCATTATACACTAGTACTTGAGTACAGGTAATGCATTATCCCGTTAACAATAGACATATTTATGGGGTTTGTATTTTAGATGATTTGTGAACCTCTTGTTTCACGCTAATATATTATCGTCCAGGACCGATTAAACACTGAAAACATCCACTCTACAAATTACTAAATACACAACTACATTATACAAATTTTCAGTCATGCCAACCGATCTACAAAATGTGGCAACATTAAAATAAAACATGAACTGATTTCGAAAGTAAAGTTTACAAAACTGCTGTAGTACCACATGATTTTTAGGCCTGTGTAAGTATAGATACGTATATCTACAAAAACATTGATTGACAATTACATTTTTGCATTTATTCTTATAATTTTATGTATCGTGGATTTTATTTCAGCTCTGCACATTTAAAGTACAAATCAGGGTCACGATGCAGACTGTAAAATCCGATGAAACTAATTTCTGTACACTCACTAATTCCACACTGAAATAAAGAATTCCAAAAGACACTATAGGTGGCTCAAATAATCCGAGTCAAATTACTTGCTATAACATTCCAAACCTATATTTGTCTTGTCTGCCTTGTAATTACATTTGTTCCCTTAATAAAACTGAACTCATTTGCAACACACAACGCAGAGACAGGAGGAGATGCATCAAATATTTTTAATCGGTAGTATTCGTATAGTAATAGTATAAAAACTGAGAACAGCAGATACTTCCCATAGTAAGAACATCGATATCTATAGGTATACGCATATTGTTTGCGTTTCATGTTGTGTTCTGCAATTGATTCCAAAAGAAGAATAAATCCGCCAAGAAGAATAACAAGGTTCATATTATTAAAGTGTATCTGCGGAAACGACTTATCATTATACATAGTAAAACTAATTTGCGCTTTGAACAAAGCAAATTATTAGGCACGAGATGGAGGAGGAAGAGGATTGGTGGGTAGGAAGGTAGAAATAAGTTAGATGGTACAGTGCAAAGTACTGGCAGGAACAAGTCAAGCAAGCGATGGAATAAGGAAAGCACTAAATGCATTACTAATCAGAAAAACATACTTTCCTACGATGATTTAATGAGCTAAATACTAAACTAAGTGTGTGTGCGTAGATTCTATCATGCGAAGCAAGAAATTGCTTTAGAGTGTAAGCATGTCAAGCTACCACGCAATTAAATAAGGTAAGCGTAAGAAGTAAGAAGACAAGTGGAGCAGCATGGAATGGGTCTAAGCATCACAAAGCATTATCAAAATACTGCTGGAAATGTCGCCATTTAAATAGAACTATTGACGATATCAGTCACTGGTTTAAATTTTTAAACAATTTCCTGACAAACCTATTCGAATGAAGATTCACAAATTATGATTGCCCTTTTTGCAGAAACAATATTTAACATCAACATATTATAAGCCAAGGGCAAACGGTGAAGTATCACAAATTGGAAGTATTGAACTACAAGTATACATTGTAAAATAGACTTTCATAGGGTTACATACAACTAAAGAGTAATTTTGTTCAATTCATAACCTATAATTATTTAAGACCAAATAAAACATCGATCTTCCCAGGTTGGAATCTGCTCTTTTGATTGTCAAAGTGCTTTTTAAATCTCCAGGAATATGTAATTTGCACGGGAACGAACGACACAAATGCAATAAAGTATAGGTATGATACGGCACTTGTATTTACACTTGTTTGTCGACGTCACCCATGGCACTGGACTGGTAGTGTTCGTAAGTGTATCAACAAAGCAACAATATATTTAATACAGACAACATTACTCAAACGAATCTAAATATAATTTGCATTAAAATAGTCAGAAGCACATCAAATGCAAGCATGAATGTATCAAGTCAAACAAACATACTTACAGTGAGCTTGTTAACATGAAGGAAGTGCTTCAAGAACAGCAAATTAATGATAAATGAATGTGACAAGACAATTTTAAGACCTATATAAAAACAAAAAAATTTAATCTCGTTTCGCCTTTTATTTTGATGCCAATGTGTTGTGAAATCCAAGGAAATTCAAAGTAAATGTCGTGAATTATTTGTCCATTTTTGTCGACAAAGTGAATGAAAGAGCAAATAAAATACAAAGGCAAACAGGGACAACAAAGAGAATTACTTATGATCTCCGTCCTAAGATTTCAACTTGACGTACTTATATTTGCTTCAAGATATTAGCTCAGCTCCAATTATTTCCTGTCTTTGTAGTATATTATGAGCCATATACAGATATAAAATAAGGAGTATACCTGAACATGGGATTTTACAGAGGGAAGCGTACATATTAGGAAAACTTAATTGCAGTTTTCCATCAAGATTTGCTGACTCTCTGAACAAATATTTTTTATCTCATTTCCTCCGGAATTTCCCCCTCATATTTCTCAATTTCACAACTTTTCACCTTGGAATTGAATCTGTCTGGCTATGTTGTTTCACCATGCTTTCTATTTTTATATCGACTCTTAACAACACCATAAGGGATGATGACGATGAAAAGTGTAGAAACTGGAGCATTCCAAGTCGTCAAGAGTCGCATTTTTGTAATGTACTACAAGTGTACTCAGAACGAGAGGAGGAGCGATCAAGTGGGGAAAAATTTAACAATCTCGGCTTTTCAATTTGAAGCGTATATCGTCATGAGGAAATGTTGTCATAAAGAAAATACTCCCATAATTTGTGCATATTTATACATGTGTGTAAAAATTAAGAAGATGTTTCCTCAACAAACAATAGGATATTTTACAACCCAAAACACTTACGCGTACAAGGATAGAACCTCATTTAATTTATATTTGTAATAAGGAAGGCACGTAGAGCTCCCGCATCTTAAATAGAAACCAGATGTTTGACGAAATAAGAATACGATATGATTTGGTTTAGAGTTCAAATTAAATTAAAAACAAACTGTTCCTACTCCTCTCAATGTGGAACAAGCCTAAGACAGAGCATATCTAATTATATTTTATAAATTATATGCCAGAATATGCCGGCGTATCGCATACTCCGAGCTGTCAAGTTAACTTCTCTACTACTACAATTGAAATTATGTGTGTATAAGGTTTGACATAGTTTCAACTAAGTATATAGAAGATGGAAAATATTGTGGTAAAATGGAAAAATGCTTTTTCAAATAGCTCTAGGCTACGAAATAATTTGGAAACACGACACACAAGTTTTTTACAATTTGCCGCAATTATTGTTGCTTTAACAATACTGCCGCAGGTTATTCAAAACTTAAAATGTAGTAAACTCTGTCATACACGTAGGGTATTAAAATAGTGTCGGAATGGAAACACATACTTATGTATCAAGTAAAGCACAGTTACATCAAGTATAAGCCAACAAAGCTACAGAACTGCAATGATACACAAGTATAACACAAGAGATGCCTCAAATTCCTGAACTCACAAAGTTATCAACGCTTGTTGCTAAACCCTCTTAGAATGTCTTGTATGTATGTCTGAATTAAGGAAATCAGAGGAACGTTTGCTTATAGCATGTCAAGCGTTCATAAGCTATAAGTAAGTATACTAGCGTCAATTATAATTAAAAGGGAAAGAAACGCTTGCAAAACCATTGAAAAACCCCATTAACATCCATCAGTAATCCTAGTATGTGCTATACAGGGAACCCATATATTTAAATTTATCTCATCTAAGGACATTTGTTACGACTAAGTTCAAATTATAGCTTCATCTTATGCTCATACAAGTTAAGAAAGAACAAGCATGCTCTGCAAATATATTATTTCAACTTCATATTACAAAAGAAATATAATTATAACATGCAGTGAATACAAAAACAACAGAATTTACAGAGGTATTATAATTTTTTAGTGTGGAAAATTGTGTACAGACGCTAGGATATAAGTACAGATAATAATAAGTATCTTGAATGTGAGTTAGAAAACCGATTCATTAACGACGCGAAATCAAGAGCGGCGAGCGGCAGGCCAGTCAAACGCAATGTCTTATAGTTTCCATCCGCCTGATTCGGCAGCGTGCCCAAGAATCTGTCAGTGATAAAGGCAAAGGAAAATGCGACGTACCACATACAATAAAATCAAATGACACTGCATACTACAAGTGATGCATATAAACATGTATAGAAGGAAACGAAAAGCTGAGCATAAGTTCAAATATCTATTGTAAAAATACGTCTCGTTTTGCAAGCAACTTAACCGAACAGAATGAAAGAGTGAGCAAACAACGGAGTCGCAGCAAGCTATCCTGTACTGGATGTTCAAAGGATTACCTCCTGGTTAACTACTACAAGTCTGTTGATTTCGAAGTGCTTGAAATACTAAATTTTTTCTTCTCCCCCCACACTACAGTAAACAACAAATGTAATGATGAAGAGAAGAAGGAGAACATTATTTAGGAAGGAACTGCCACTCCAAATTCCTGCAGAAGCTACCACCACCAAACATTGAAATTCACTTGAGTCACCAAAAATACATGAAAACGGGCAACTAGATCTAGCAAAGCTGTACAACTGTGTGAAAAACACGCCAAGACAAAAGCAAAAGCCAGTTTAAAGAGTACAACTTCACAGACGCAGTGAAGTGGGTAAGGTAGTTATGCGTTCCTAATTTATATACTTATACCTACACGTAGAATAGAAAAGTACACTTACCAAGTGCTATCGTGCAGCAGCGGTAAGCTTAAGTGCATATACTAAAGCTTACACTACCATACCTGACAGGCAACGAGCCTTAAGACCTTAAGCACAAAAGTAGATTCTAGTTTTAGAATCAAGAGAGAAAGCGATAAATTAAAATTCGGCCCGAAAAGTATTGGTGTTGGAATCTATCCTGGCATTTACAGAGAAATGACGGTAGGATTGAGAAGGACGGAGAGGATGAAGATCACATTAAAAGAGAGGAACATTTACATTACTGCCGTAAAAGTCGGGTGAGAGGAGAAGAGAATGTAGATGGTGAGATTCTTCCGATGGGAAGGTATATACCGATAGATAGATAGGGAAATGAAAACGGATGGCTAAGGAGAGGAAAAGAATTTGGCGGAGAGTGAACAACACAGACGAAATCTTTTCTTACCTGAGTCTTACGCAGTCGATAGCATCCGTCGTAATAGAACTCGATGGATTTCTTGAATGGGGATTACTAAAAAGGTTACATTGCAACTCTGACTGAAATGCATCGATCTGACTTCGAGCATATAGTGTAGCTCCGCTATGATCCAAGTAGCAGGCATCTATCCGTGAATACACAATAATAATGAGACTTTATTATACTGAATCTGTTTAACTTTTTAGACTAGAGCGTATACAAATAATATATTATGACATCAGTCATCGTTTCCATTTAGACGTCAATAATCAATTATAGTCAATTCAAGGAATCCGCATGCATGTAACAGACAGCAGGCGGCACGGGTGAAGGCACTACGAAATAGTAGTACAAGTATCCTAATCCAACTATATACGGATCATCAAATACTCTTAGAAGTTTCGTCAACCAGCCAGAAGTTATTCAAACATTCAACACCATTAGCAATCTACATATATATGGCAAGTTTCCTTACATTTTACCTTGAAATCGAACCGCTTAAATCGAATAAGCTTACACGTTCAACATCACAATTCCCTTTCATACCATCAAATTCTTAAAACTTCTTATCTATTCAAGATTTATGTTGAATCTCCAGCAGTGACTGCTCCACTAACCTTATGAGTCTTAATATTTTCCAAAAGAAATCTAATCGATCACTATGAAAAGACGGTTACACTATTTTGCCTACCCAAACTAACCAGAAAAAATTTAAAATACCATTCACAATCGCATCTAATGTAACAGTAACAATTCGTTGCAATTGCTGAAGTCACATGTGTAAAAAATGACACGCTTTAGGATCAAAGCTAGTATGTAGATCCCTCGAACAAAAGGAATAATGGAACTGATGACGGATAGATGTTTGCATATAAAAAGCATGGCCAATAAAACCTTTGTGGAGAATCTTAACTCACTCTTAAGTCTTGGTCGAAACTCGTCCTCCAGTTGTTGGAGTTGATCATCTGTAAGTATTTCCTCATAGATGAAATGGCAATCATCTCCGGAATCAGCTTGAGTTTGCACACCCATTGAATCTGTCTAATGAAACTCAGACTCAATAGAAAAGACTGAAGGTTTACCAGAACGCGTGTGTATCTATGTATGTATAACACAGATACTATAGTAGATATGAGTGCAGCAGCTTGAGCAAAATCTCACGACCGATCTTCCCCTGGCCGATAAACACGTTCACGGTACTTCTTCCCTCTCTCAATATGCCCCTACCAAAGATTTCCCCCGTTCCAGATTTACTTACTTTAAGTATACACGCAGCTTTTAACACTGATCTCAAACAAAATAAAAGGACGACGATCCTGTAAGGAGAAGTAAATTTTCAAGTTTACAAAAGAATTTTCCACTCTCACAACTTGTAATGACTATACAGATCTGAATGTATCTTCCCTCAACAAGATTACTTACTGTTTGCTCTATCGAAACTCCTACACAAAACACTTTGATCTACACGAATCAATCCTTGTCGCTATTTAACCGAGTCTTAATTTTTCCGTAATACACGGCTACACTTTGCTATACTAACACAATCGTTTTGATCTATTTGTAGTCAGGAGACCCACAAATTAACACCCCTCGCAATTGTAAATAAATAACAACAACAAGTACATATATCACAGTACAGTAGATTTCCAAAACGTTTTGAAGTTCTTAGTGAGATTACAAGTCAAATATCTTGATGCGTGTCCTATCAATCTAGTAATTATAAATGATTCAATACCCCACTGTTAGGTGCACATAATAAAAAAATATCTTTACTGATTAAATCCGCTTATCTGATCCTGCAGACACTACTGGCTTAAAGTACATTACTAAGTTAATTAAAGCTGGAATTTCATCCAACGAAACTGAAATCACAGTATGTAGCTAGACCTTTGATAGCTTAGCAAATAAGGTTATCAGACGACTGCTAGGATGACACTCATCTGTTTATTATAAGTACTTTTTAAACAATACTTCAGCCCGCGGAACAGGAAATAATCAACAATAATTACATTCGTAAATAAAACTACACAATAATAAAACTATACAGTGGGAGGGTTTGTTGTCTTGAAAATAATTCAAACAATGACAGCCTAGTCAAATAGAGCACAAAGCCCCAAAATAATTTAGATTCTACAAATAAAAGCGGATTTTTAATGTTGTTCCTTATCCAGAACTAGTACATTGCACAACAACCTAATTTCAACACGATGACTATGTGACTGCGAGATGTGGAAATAAGTGAATACATTACTGCGTGACACATTCATAAAATAATTTCCATGAGTATTGCACAATGGAATTACATATAGGAAAAAAAACTGTTAGATAATCCAGTCCAGTCCCATCAAATTATGCATACTAGTGTACTTATATAATAATTACGTAAAAATTGAAAACACTAAAAAATCACAGCACAATAATAGTACTACCGGTGTACAAGGAAATGAATGATTTCAATAGAAAAATCCTTCTTCCTTTTCCATTCACAATGTTAACACAATGTTCGCACAAATAAAAACGATACAATAAATACACAAAACTGTAATAAATTATTAAATAAAAATAGAAATAATTTGTACAAAAGACCTATTGTTACAGCTTGCAGTAAAACTGCAAATCAGACATGTGTGAGGTTAGTATGAGTTTGAATAAAGTTGCAACCACAAAAGTTTGATCGCACGTGAGCTGCAACTAGTTGTCTACATAAAGTTGTATAATAGTAAAAACACTATTAGGTAACCTTCATCATCAGGAAATCTATAAGTTCCAGTCCATTCTATACTACAATGGGATTTTCATTATACAAGCAAATAGTTTATCTATACTTTATGTAGAACGGCTGTGTAGACGAGGACGACTCTAAGCACCAGAAAAACAGCATGAAACTGGTGTCCTTGTCATCAGGAGCGGAGCAACCATTGCTTATTATCACTTCTATACATACTTGTTTAACATGGAAACGAACTGACGACAGCACTTAATCACTCTGATGTTGACTGTCGACATACTGCCGTAGATGGATGGTGAATTCTGACGATAAATCATACTCCGTGATGGCTGAATGGATCCAAACACATGTATGAGTAGGCATATTTAATAATATGCAACTTCAGTGATTAAAACTTGAAAGTGTTTTAAGCAGTCACGGGTGATGTGGTGATGCATCCACCACTTACACATTACAGTATCTACATTAGTACGGTGTACAATACCTGCTTTTGATACATCAGACTCATATAGTCAATCCGTCTGATGTAAATACATACATATAGTGCGGTTTGGAGTTTGGAGTTTGACTGCACAAATATGTACTTTTGTCTTGACTCTAATGTTTACCTAATCAATAGGAAGCAATTTAAATTCATACGCGAAAAATTAAAAGAAACCCTCACGTAGTCACTAATTATGCATGCATTAGCTACAATCCATTAGTTTCGAACAAGTTGAGAGCGTGTTGCGGATGAGCAAGTATTAAAATTCAATTCAAATAATGTTTAAAGAAGAGATTGGTGGATACATATATCCAGAATAACGTTTATATATTTGCTTGAGGTAGTAGTCTTTTTCTGTATAAATGAGAAATTTCCACGCAAAAAGCGTATAAAGAGTATAGAATGTTGCAAAATGACGACATGTAGTAGTCTGGGCTTGCAGAAACAATGAAGCATTATCTTGGAATAGGGTTCGTCAAACTGTAAAAATAGAGATTATAGAGTTGCCTGTTAGAATCTTCAATTTGAGAAGATACAAAAAATGGGTCGACAGTGATGTGTTTGACGTTATTTAAAATTTAAAGCCAGTCATCAAGACTTTGAGCATGAGGGTGCGTGAAGTATGTAATGCAATATACCTTATTCTTTGTATTTTTAGTATTGTCCATTTCTCATGTATAGCTTTGTTTATCTATGTTACAACAAAAGCGTATACTTTTATTGCATGATATAACACCCCAAATATCAGCGCACCATGGTACTCTGATCTAGAAAATCACTCCGTTTCAATGAAATTCGAAGCTTTTTCTGTGGTATCATGTAAAAATCAAGTTTCCCAAGTACGGTGCACATTTCTCACACACTTGAGAACGTAAATTCTGTTTTATGTGATCTGGAATATCTTGGAAATGCGTAAAGTCAAATGGTCATTTGACTTTGAAAATCTTTCAGTAGTAGCTCTTGAGAATAGGAATGTGTCCGTCTAATGTACGTTGGGTGCACTTCGTGCAGTATCAGATTCATTGTATTAGGGAATTTAATCTTGACACTTGATCTATTGTCTCATAGGGTGCAGAAGGACATGCAACGCCGGTTCATGTTACGAGCATACAACGGGTAGCTACTTCGTGTACTTTGCAGCCAAAATTTCTTGTCGTTCTTGGGTACACCGTTTCAGATTGTGAATACCAAATTCAACACTGCATTATTTCAATTCTGAACACTCGTCAAGAAATACCAACTGATGCAATTATTAATGCTAATTAGAAGGCATAAAATGAGGATCGTCATTCACACACAGTTGCATGCATTTACCGGAATTTGTACACGTAGTGGAAATCACCCCTTTGGAGAGGTCATGTTGACATAGTGACATTAGGTAGATATGCACGAATGATAACTGACGTAATATGTTGGTTTAACCTCGCCATTGTCAAACTTTATACATTTGTTTTATTTTTGTAAACATGCTAAGCTGCTATACAAGTACGTCATTTTTAAAGTCTTTAAACTTGTAAATTTGGCAGCTGTAGTACTAGAAGATTTACATCTGCGTTTGCCCCAAAATCGAACTAATTTGTAAGGGCAGTATCCGAACCTAGACAGATTTTTCCAGAACGATACGGTAATACCCATCCAATAATTATTATTAAGAATGAATATTTTATTACATTTTTTCACTCCATATATTGGTCTATCAATTTAATTTTGTCAAATTCGTTAGCGTAATAAAAGGCTACATGTTTCCACTTGATATTTCTTTTTCTGCATTACATGCATAATACTACACTATTTTTGCATCCCGTAAAGCGAAACTAATGCCATTACACAAGTTTTAAGTCGCTTGCGGACTGTTGTGGTATTATAAAAAGTTCACGATAAGTAGCTTAAATAAGTCCCGGGTGAAAACTGGCAACATATGTATCTGTATATACGACCTATAACAATTTCTGTATGCTGTATGTACGCCTTATAACAATTTCTTTAACGAACAAACATTTACTTTTGTACTTCTATAGAGTAGGTAGCCGATCTTAATTTTGGTAGATTCTTGAGATTGCTCGGAATCGTTAGCAAGTAATCAAATTTAAATTTTCTTTCCTACGTACAACTATTTTTGTCACCGCTTGCCAATATAAAAATCGAATCTAATAATTTATGAGATAATAATTATTATGATTCGTTGTGAACATCAAAATTGAAACGACTATAAGGGTATAAGAGAACACTAAGGACTTTTAACTAATTCTCTTCACGAAAGACCTTGCTTAGAAACATGTTAGTGTTGACTGTTGATAAATAAAAAGTAGACATTTATAAAAATTTGAACAATACTTATTAGAATCTTTAAGGTTTTTACTCATGGGTATTTAGATTTGACGTTAAACATTACTCTTATAGAAATGTAAATACAAATCCTATAGAAAATGAATAAAACACCCTAATTTGAGATCTAGACAATTATACTTACGTACGTATTCTGCAAAATCATATTTCGCAAGTTTGCAGAAAGTCTTGTATGGGGTTTACCAACATTGACATGTCTTAGCAAGTATATTTAAACTTGTTGAAAATTTCTGCGATGGCTTCTGACCTTTTGTATGTATCTGCAATCAGTTGTGTTGAACGTA